>JAHDVE020005124.1:0-12586 GCA_022606495.2 Halesus radiatus | reverse complement strand
AAGAAGAGATAATAGTATGAAATACCTATCGCTATTGATACCAGCCTTGTTGTTAATCGAAACATTGAATCAGGTCGCTCCTCCCGTATGGCCCAGCACATTCACCGAGGCTTTTGATGAAATCTTCGTCGCTAACGACAAGAAATATGAGGTTAATGGCATTCTCTATTATGATGCAGCCAATAATAGATCACGATACGACAGACAAACAGGCCAGTACGATATGTTTTGCAACTCCCTCGTCCCGAACATAACCACTCCCTGCACCAATCTCGTCGCTAATGCTAAACGATATATTATTTTTCCAGTCAAAAGCCAATGTTGTGAGTGCTGCGATGCTGCCCACGGATGTGGCATCTTGAAGCCTGACTGGCTCAGCGGGGCTGAGTATAAGGGAGTCGACGTCATTGACGGAGCCTCGTTCCATTAATGGAACAAAAACGGAACAGTGGGATATAACCACTACTGGGCAACAACCGATGGAAATTTAACTCCCAAAAAAATCGATGAAAATGGAGCACATATCATCAATTTCAATATTTTTAGCTATCGTAACACTACCATCGATAGTAAAGTATTTGATGTCCCTTCTTATTGCAAGACTCAGTGCCCATTGACGAGCTTGTGTGGAAAACTCCGAGCTGGAGAAGTTACACTGTGATTTTATTAAAGATTCACTAGTTAATAGTGTCAAAAATAAAAAAAATAAAAATATCAGCATATATAACTTAAACAATAAGTACATATATATTTTTTGAAGAAATCATATTTATAACTCCATGATGAAATATTTTTTAGAATCTTTACTAAAAAAATGTATATTTTTAAAAAATCTAATAGTAAATGTTCAAATTCCTATTTCTTTTTCTTTTTTTTATGCTCATTTAATAAACATTATTTATTTTAAAGTTTCTACTATTATTGCAACGACTGCATCATATTTTAGATAAAATAGAATCAGCTTTTGCCAATACTCTATTCGTGTATTAATTCCAGTCGACATCGTCTTTTGTGTCTCCTAGAATACTGGGTTCGATGCTCTTGTCTTTGCAGGATAACAACAGATCCAAAGCCCAGTCCAAGTGCTGTGTCGATAGATATCCTTTGTTGAATTTTTGTCTCTTTTGCAGCTAAATAGCTACGGATTTTGAGTGTTAATACAACATATTATATAGAATGTCTAAAGGCAAGTTAAAAGTAGGACGGAATATTGTTTTTATTTTTTATGTTTATGGTTATTATATTTTACTTTCAGTTTTATGTATTCTTTCTTCATTAATGATATCTATTTTATTAGTTGGAGTCATATTAATTTCTTATTTGATACGTTTGAGGGTCTGCTCTCGTTCTGCTGCGAACTCGTTTTCGAGCTCGAGATAGGTTTAATGTTCCTTCTCGACTTTTTTCAACTGGTCTTCAAAATTCTTGTTATTTCTATATCAATATATATTGAAACTAAGTCCTCAAACCATTAAAAAAAACTAATTTACCTAGAATAGATACTGAGTAGGGAAATACAATAGGTGGATTTTAGTTTAACTGTATATAGTAGAGCATAGAGCAGTATCTAGCATCGTTCCTGATCTCCCAATAGTTCAGATATCTGTGGAAGCAATGCAAGGAAGTCGACACAAAAAAAACTCGTAAAGACGCATGACTCTCGTAATATTTTTATCAGGTCAACCGTGGCATTGTTGACGGTCGACTGTTTTGTAATTGGGTGTGAAGTAGGATAAGTCGGGCTAGTTGGTGGGTGTCCATCTGCTGGGTTCGCGTATTTCTTAATTTAAGTGAAACCAGGCGTTGAGTTTGGACTTTTTAAGAGGGGAGTACGAGGATTGTTATCAGAATATAAATTATTTTTGCTAGGAATCTATAATTTACTGAGATTGTTTGTGATTGGGCTAGGAGTGTATGGGGCTGAAATTAACCGAGCGCGAGTGTTGTTATCGATATGAGTAGATTAAGTTTTTCGAGGCGGACTCTGCTCTTTTTTAGGCGAAAGCTTCTGACGTGGAACAGGCAAAAGCAATTAGAAAATTTAATGCCAGCTCGCGCGATCTGCTTCGCTGTAGGCGAGACACCTTCGGATAAAATCGTTTGCCTTTTGACTCAAGCTTTATCTTCTAAGCACGTTTTCAATCGGGATGGTCTTAAGCGCTCTGACCAGTTCATTTTCGTCCTTGGCCTTCCACGGCGGGCACCCAAAGATCATTTAAAAAAATATGATTCCGATGCTCCAGATATCGCATTTTGTTGTATATTGTGCTCGATCAAGTATTTGCGGAGCCATGTAGATAGGACTTCCTACACAGCTCTTTAACAGCTGGGAACCAAAGTTGTCAACGTACTTGGCGAACCCAAAATCACCGATCTTGTACACCCCGTCGCTTATTAAGATATTTGCTGGTTTGAGGTCGCGATGCACAATCTTTTATTGGGCCAGCTGGGTAAAGCCTAAAAGTATTTGTCTTATTATTTCAAACGCTTAATCTTCTGGAATTCTCCTTCTCTGTTTTATCATATCTTTGAGATCGCCGTGCTTGCAAAATTCCGTGATGATATAAAGACTATTTTTAGAGGTGAGGACATCTTTAAATTTAACAATATTTGGATGGTTGAAACGCTTCAGGAGGTAAATCTAAGAGAATATGGCATTTTATAGATACTTGTCATTGGTGAAGATGTGCAAGTCAACCTTTTTTATGGCTACTTTCTGTTTTGATTCTCTCTCCACACCTTCATAAACCTTGCCGTACACTCCTTCCCCAAGCGGATTCGAAGTCTGATAGGAGTAGTTTCCAATTAACTTAATCACAATCTAACTCATGTTTATTTTTAATTACTGTTATTATTGTTCAAATTTTAAATACTTTTACGAGATTAACCACAGACAAAATGATTATATAAACATTGTTCCATAACATAAATTATGAAATCAATGGGGCCATGTTATATATTTTAATAACTATCGAAAATCATTTTTTAATCATTTTTTAATCATTTTCATTTCAATATTTCCATATCTTAACAAACGTGCATAGATCCATTTATAAAGCAAATAAATGGGGTATCGATTCTTGGTTAAATAGATAAAAAAGAGAAAGAAAACTCAATATATTTTTCAGAACTACAGACATGATAATTTGAACACTGTGCATTTCAAAGAACATTTTCAAGAGTTTAGTAATATTATTAATATTTAAAGAAATATAAAGACTTTTTCCTGATTAAAAATAAATTTGATAATTAAAGTTACTTAAAGAACTTTTTAGAAAGGCAAAATCGAAATTATATTATTACCTTTTGAAAGATTCGAAAATATTGTTCTGCTTATTTATTTTTATTTCCCTGCCCTTCTTAAAATGAATCTAATTGAAAATCAATAATAAGTAACTTCAGTTTTATTCTATTGATTTATGGCAGCGCTAATATTTGTTCTAATAATATTTATTTTGGGAACTCAAGCTCAAAACAATGTTCAAGGACTAAAAACTCACAGCCCAGCGACCTTCTCCTACTCATCACCTATCAAGGACAACCACAACAAAGTGGACATTAGAATTCATGGGGCTTCTACTGCTGGAAAGTCTATCACAATCTTAACAAATTTCAATGTTACAACTATTAACCCCAACTGTTTTGGGATCAAAAATATCCACACATCAGTCACCTTAATAGGATATTACTTCTAAACTACATTCTCTTATCAGAATGGACTTCATCTCAATCTCAGCTAAGATTGCACGATCATCGGCTCCAATACAATAATTCCAGGCGTTTCGGTGCCAATCATATTTAAGTTAGCTATCGACAATGTATCTCTTAACATCTTGAGACCGTGCGAATCGAACAAATGCGCAGACCCTGGTAATGGCTACTCGATAGCTGGTTACTATGCGAACTGGGGTATTTACAATAGGAATTACGATCCTTATACGATTCCCTACAATAAGCTAAACCAAATATTTTACGCCTTTTTATCATTTGATATCCATACAGGAGTTATCATTTCATTGGACCCCCGGGCTGATGGGTGGGGGTTTACGGCAATTGCAAATGCTCTACGTCAATATCCCTATTTGCAGGCTTATCTCTCCTTTGGAGGAAGCTCGTCTGCTCGCAAATTTGACGCTCTCACGTAAAACCAACTGGCTATCGATCGGTTTGCCGAAGAGGCTGTAGATTTAGTGAGAAAATTGGGTTTTAGTGGCATAGATATTGATTGGGAATGGTGGACCAAGACCCCGTCGAAAATTGCTCCAGCCAAACAAACGTATCGACTAATACGAGCACTGTACAAGGTTCTGGGCAGCGCCTCTTTAATTGATAATAAAAAATACAATCTGACGATGGCGGTTGGGGGAAACACATATACTATCAGCGCGATGGAAAACCCGAAAAACCCATACAATGTCACAGCTTTTTGGAGAAAAATTGCCAAAGTCGTTAATCAATTTAATGTCATGAACTACGACTATCGCACCGATCTGAACATTGGGAAATCTGCATATTTTCAGGCCAACTACGACTTTCCAAACCTCGATGACAAAAATAAAGGAGATTTAAACAGAGGATCTTCAATAAATGCCAGCATTGAAAAATATAAAGCCTTGAAGGTCCCAGGTGAGAAGCTCATGGTTGGCATTCCCCTCTATATGAGAACTATGAAAGTTGCTCAAAATAGCAATGGGGGTCTGTTTCAAAAAATAATTGGCCCAGGAATAAATGAGGGAGTTATAGACTATAAATGCTTTATCAACCCCATTGTCAATGCAACAACTGGCTGCGCAAATGAAAATATTGTGAGTCTAATTCAGGGAATCACTGATATATATAGTACAACCAGTAATATTGATATTTTTAGTCAATACGGTAAAGACGCTTACCAGCCATGGGCTTTCAATCCAGTCGAGTCAGTATTCGTGACTTATGATGACGGCTGGTCTGTAACCCAGAAATCGGCTATGGTAATGAACTATAATTTAAAGGGGGTAATGTTTTGGAGGCTTGACTCTGATGCAGTCGGGGATGAATCACTTTTGGCCAAAGTAACTTCAGTGTTTAATCCATGATTAAATAAGTTTAGAACTTTACTATTTAATTTAAAAATTATAAAACAAACAATAACTATTAAATCAATTTTTGTATAATATATTCGCTATTCGACTAAAATTATGCTTTCTAATTCTAAACCGAGCTGCGAAAATAGGAAAGTAAAAGAATGAAACATACACACGTGAAAATATGTTGAAAATATGTTGAAAATATATGATGGAGAACCTTAAATTATTTATCAATTCACTAATATTCAATAGCCTAAGAATAGCATACCAAACAAGATGAGAATTATGTCAAGTTTATTTTGGTTCCTCCATTTAAAATGTTGTTTTCACTTATTACCCCGATAATATATATATTTTTATAATGTAAGAAAACTAAATAATGTATTTCTTTAAAATAAATATATGAATAAACTGTAATGTATAATTCCCTTCCATAATTAAATTCAATAATCATGATTTATTAATTTTGTTTATGGAATATATCTTTGTTAGTTTGTTTAAGTTTCAAAGCCAATTTTAGTAAAAGCAATACATCTAAATAAATAAAAAAACCTGTATGGAATCCAAAGTTATACACATTATTGAACTCGACGAGGGTAACTTTCAGATCCCCTCAGACCAGATACTTTTTATCACTGAAGGCACCACGGTCAGATTTATCTGTGGAACAAAAAAAAATGTTCGATACATTCCTCTCCTTCTTACTGATCGCAATATAAACAGGGAACTCTACTAGAATAATGACTCAGAAATCAAAAAGTGTGGAAGGATCTCGAAACGGGGACTCCATGAAAGATATAAAATTATGTCTGGAGAACTGAATGATGAAGGATATTGGGTTGCTGACAAGGAGTTCGAATACATCGGTCCCATCTCCTTTCAGATGATATTTGTCAGAGACGAGGCAGAGGACTATTTGATTGAATATTTTGGTAAACAGGAGAAAATTATTGTTGAGCCAAAGTCAATCGATCTAAAATCTCTAAATATTATGACTGTTTTTCCTCGCTGCATCGGCTCTTTTGAGAAATGGAAACAGTTTTTTACCTACCAGTCAGAAGTCCTGGGTTACAATGCCTTTCATTTCCCGCCCATTCACACATTGGGTGCTTCAAACAGTTACTACTCGATTAGCGACCACTTAACACTAAACTAACAATTTTTTCCTGCCAAAGATAGTTAGGAAATTCTTGAGGCATTCATGAAGGAATTTAACAAGAAACAAATATATTTTTTCTTGGATATTGTCCTCAATCATATTAGCTTTGACTCTCCTTGGCTGTTAGAGAATAGGGACGCTGTTTATACCGTCGAGAACACTCCACAGCTCAGATGTTCTTTTGAAGTCGATGAGGCTATCTTTCAGTGGGGGGAGAGAATTCGAAAAGGGTAGCTTCAAGATTGGAAGAAGAAAACTATCGACACTTAAGAAGAAGTCAAATTTCTTGTCGGAGATCTATGTGAAAAATTAAAATAGTTGAAGATTTGGTAGTACTTTCAAATAGGGGAATAACAAATAAAAAAAATGTCAGATCTTCTGCCTACCTCACCCCCTTCGGCAAATATTTTTATCGCCGACCCAGCCAAAGCAATAGAACAGTTTCTCTAAAAGAACATATAAGGGTTAGGAATTAGTCGAAACGGAGCACTAGTAAAAAATCTAGAATGTCAATGGGCCCAATCAGGAATCCTTTATGAGAGAAATGACCTGATCGAGGCTTGGAAAAATGTAAATTTAAAATGGAAAATAAAAGTTGAAGGGTGGATGGAAGAAGTTCCCAAAGAAATCACAAGGGAACTTACCGAAAAGTATATTCATTGCAAATAAAGCGTTGATGAAGGATCATATTTCGTGAGTCGGGCATTTACTTTGATAGGTTCTAGCTACTATGCTCTTAATAACGGATGGGTCCATGGTGCCAATCCACTTTAGAACTTTGCAGTTTCCGACAGCTTTCATTTTTTGAGGAGACACGTGCATCTTTGGGAGGATTTGGTTAAGCTGAGGTTCGGAAACTCCAAGAAGGATTCGCCTGCTTTATGGAAAATGATGAAAAAACACGTTCAGACTATGGCTAAATGTTTCAACGGCTTCAGATTGGACAACTGTCATGGAACTCCTCTCTTCGTTGGATAATACTTCATGAGATGTGCACGAAAGGTTAATCCAAACATCATTATTTTTGCGGAGCTTTTCACAAACTCTAAAGAGGAAGATGCACTCTTTATCAAGAATATTGGCATTAACGCGATGGTCAAAGAGTCAGTCCATTATCTAAAATCGGGTGATTTCGTAAAATCTTTTAATAGACATACGGGTCTCTCGTCTAAACCATCGGGATCCTTGTCGAACGTATTCGAAACGCATGGAGAAAAGAGACATTTTCTTAAACCAAGAAGGCCAACTTATATCGTGTATGATTTGACTCACGATAACTTGTCGTATTATGAAAAATGGAAGTGGTACAAACAGCTACCTTTGACAGCGATGCTTTCTTTCCTTGGAACAGCGGTAGGGACAACAAAAGGATTCGATCAATATTATGATAAGAAAATTAACGTGACCGAGAGCTAATAACTTTATCAATTAGACAAACACTTCCTTGAAATATAATACAAAGTTGATAAGACAAATGTTGTGTTCTCATATGAAAATCCAGAAAACTAATCTAAATCGATTGTCGAAGTGACTGGGGCTTGGGATGGATGGTCCCAAAAAACTATTCTTCCATATGTCAATGGATTTAATGTCGGAACCATCGAGATGTTATTTGGACAGCATGAATATAAAATAATTGTCGATGGAAAACCTGTAACAGATGCTAAAACAAATGGTGTCCAATCTAACCACCCCCATCACCTTTTGGCGTTGAAAGAGGAACATAGAAGAAGAAAATAGTTTAAAAACTTAGAAAACATCAGACGTACATTAAACTTGATCATAAAGTAGAAGTATGCGACATACGAGGAAATATAAATACATTCAAAGCTAGAAGATGGCGTAGTCGAAATCTCGAAGAATAGTCCCAAAAAGGATAAATCAATTTATATACTCTCAAATATATCAGATGGTCAAGCTCAAGGGGTGTTTGAACTACCCGGCAGAGTGTCTTGTGCCCAAATATGGACCCATAGAAATCCAAATAGCCACTCCATCACAGAGTCATATGACCTTCGCTAATTTTTCGATATTCGTTTCAATTATTCGACCAAAAGCAACATACTTGTTTCTGGAGAACTCCCGAAGGGGTTCTGTTGCCTTATTGAGTGTGTGACGGACAGCTAATTTTACAGTAAATTGTGTAATTTGGATAGTCTGATCAACGAGAAGACAGACCTTGGGATTGCCTGTTTGAGTGCTGACGCAATAAATGAATTGATGTTTGGCTGTGCCAAGGAAGAAGAACTGCGATACGGAAGATCAAATTACGTGATTCCTGGTTATGGACAACTTGTTTATGGCGGAATAGGAGGTCTCTACAAAATTTTAAAAACTACATCAATTGATAACGACCTGTTGCATCCACTTTACAAAAACCTTCGAGAAGGTGACTGGCTTTTAGACTACATCTTGGATCGGTTGAGTCGAAATAAATTGCTGGAAACAATCCGTGGGAAAATGTCCAAAGTCTTTGAACTGCTTCGAGAAATTCCAAGATATTTGATTCCGTACAATTTCAATCGGTATATGAATGGTTTGATTAGGCAAATAAAATAGTAGTTACCTGTTTCGACACTAAACTTTGCAAAAAAAGATCTTTTGCAAAGCATTTATTTAGCAAGCGCTCAGTTTCTAGCATGTCTGCCTTCAAAAAACCCTCTCTATAAACTCACGATGGCAGCAGGACTTCCACACTTTTCAACCGGCTGGCCGAGGTCGTGGGGAAGGGATACATTTACATCAAATTAAATGCTATTGTTGCATCCTAATATTTATAAGAATATCATTATTGGCTATGCTGCATTAATACGGCATCACCTTATTCCCAATCTCCAAGACGGGGGAAACAAACCTCGGTATAACTGTCGGGATGCCACCTGGTGGTTCTTAAGAGGAGTTAATTAGTATGCTATTCACACAAAAGACTACTCAATTTTCAAACACCCAATTGAGTTACAATTTCCAGAATCTTAAGCAAGAAAGACTGTCCTTTTGGAGGATCTCATTCACTAAATATTTCAAAGTTATAATTAGGGAGTGTTTTATAGATAGATTGGAGCTGGGATATAAATCGATTCGAACATGCAGAACTAAGGATTCAATATTTCTCTCAAGGTCGATCCAGACACTGGATTTATTGTGGGGGGAAATCACAAGAACTGCCTTACTTGGATGGATAAAATGGGTTCCTCTACTCGGGCAAAAAACAAGGGTCTTCCAGCTACCTCTAGAAATGGAGCACCCATTGAATTGGTGGGTCTACTGAAATATTGCTTAAATGCTTACGCTGATCTCTTTGACAAAGGCCATTACTCTTACAAATGTGTAACGTATAAAGAGTAAACTATTGACTACAGAAATTGGGCTTCATACATCCAGGCAAACTTTGAAAAATGGTTCTGGATTCCACAAAATCCCTCTTAAAAAACACATCCGTCTATCGAAGATGAGTACATAAAAGTCAGAGGCATGTATAAAGATACCATTAAATCATGCTTTTTTTCGGAAGAGTATCGGCTCAGGCCAAACGGAGTTGTCGCAATGGCTCTTGCCCCCTAATTATTTGTTAAATAACATGCTCAAAGATATTTAAAACTTATTGAAGAAACTCTCATATCAGAGAAATCTATTGGAATCAGCACTCTCCATAGCATACACACCTCACTTTATTCTCCTTCATATAATAATGATGACGACTCAGAAAATCCAAAGATATCACATGGGTTTAACTACCATAATGGTCCTGAATGGGTTTGGCTTTATGGGTTTTACGTAAAGGCGAAACTGAATTTCATGGACAAAGACTAAGCGTTACCGAGGCGAAGAGCCATGGCTTTGTTACAAAATCATATCAAACATATAAAAAATGATGATTGGATGAGCTTACCCGAATTAACAAATGCAAATGGAGCATTCAATAAGTAAAAATTTCCTATTGTTTAATATTTTTTGTGATTCTTCTGAAAAGAGATCTAACCTCAAAAGGCTTCGTGGCTACTTCACTTGCGCAAGCAATTGCAGGCATGAATACTGATGGTTGAGATCTCCAGAAAAACCACCCGTCATTGTTTCGTCAGGTTATAACTGTACCAGATGATGGCCGAGCATTGAAACAACATTTCCACTATAAACTATACCAACATTCACTATATTAAAAATAATTTATAGATTTTCTTGCCCTGCTCAAGCCTGGTCGATATCGAGTTTATATTTGGCTGTGATTGAAATATCGAAGCTGAAAAAACACTGAACCCAAGGTGATAGATAATATAGTTAAGATGATAATTTTTTATAGTAAAATTATATAAAATTCTGTATTTATATCTGTTTATTAAAATCAAAAAGTCTGCTGTAAAAACGTACAATACAATACAATAATCATCATATTTTATTTTTGCTGTATACATATTATAATACATCAGTGTCACAATATAGCTGACTTTTGCTCCAGTTTTCGACCTTGCACCACAAAAAACAATAGCACGAACTATTAATCAAATATATGCAAACAAAATTTCATTATTAATGATAAGTTTACCTTTAGAACGAACACGATAATCGAGCAAAGAATGGCAAAGACATGTAGTCCCTTGAGTCTATTCCATACGGTGTTACCAACATCTTCCTGGAGCCATACTCTCATCTCGATTAATCCAAACAGGATGTCATAGATAATCAAAACGGCAACCGCAGTCAGAAGTATTCCTAGGGATATTTTGTCTTTGCGTTGTTGCCAGGCGAAGTAACAGAAAAATATTATTGCGTAGTTAAAGTCCGATCGGATGAGGCACGCGAAGGTTGAGACATACTATGTTATTTTGAAGGAAATATTTTTAATTATGGGTGGAGAGGCTTACCAGTATGATGAGGCAAGTTGTGTCGATATAGTGCGACACTTTATCTCGTTATTGGTTCATCATGACTTAATCAATATTTTTTTTAGGGCTAATATATTTTTTAAATATTTTTCTAGATTAATTATGGAACTAAATACTGTATGAAAATAATTAACAACTTTTACCTTAAATGAATAAAATGCAGGATATTATACATTAAGAAAAATAAGAAACCCATATAATCAAATCATAATAACAATACCTAATTCTCATATTTAACTATTTGCATAATTATCAACATAAAAGCCAAAATATAATAAAATAATTGGGATAACTCTTATTTTTTTGATTTTATATAATTATAATAAAAACATTATATCGGTAATTGAATAATGGTGAAACCTGAAAACCGAAAGTCAAAAGGGAAAAGGGTCAATGTTTTGAAAGACGATGAGTTCTCCATCTCCTCCGACGAAGAGTAAAACGGGAGGACCACTAAGAAAAATCGCAAGACCTCCTACCATTAGGAACAGAACGAAGAGATTAAGCCCAAGGAAGAGAAGTCAATCAAGAAGATCATGCAAGACATCCTGAAAGTCGAACACAAATAAGCTGGAGACGGGAAAAAGGGACAGAAAAAATCTACTGCTGCTAATCCCATTTTTTCTTAGTTCACCAAGCCATTTGAAAAAGTCAAAATCGAGAAATAGAAGTACCAATTGGACAAGGCTACAAAAAAGATTGCCAAATAATCAAAATAAACCGATCCTTCTTACGTAAATCAACAAAAACAAAAAAGATATCCTTTCTAATTAACTAAGCAACTAATTATAGAAATTTATTTAAAACGAAAGTCTTTAAAAGTTTTTGAAGCACTCCACAGTGCGTGGAGTCATCAAGATTATGAACATGATCAGTACTCATAGAAAAAAAATAGAAGTAGAAGACCATTGAACTTATTAAATTCCACCATATAATTGGGCATTATCTTTTACTTTATTAAAAATAAAACATTGTATTTCAATATAAATTTTCAAAACTACTGCATTAGTGAATATATGTAATATTTAATAAAATGGAGTGTGTACACCAAAAAAAAAAATATGTCTATATGTGTGTAAAATAGACGTGCCTCAATTTTTATCTTATAATTTCACTGCCAGAAAAGTTAATTTTGCTTTTCGATCATGCCAGGGACACCTTGCAAGCAGCAAATGTTACAAGACCTATAACCATGTGGTCAATTATCCAGTGTACATTTATAGGAATCGCCAACTCTTCCCTTACTCGTATATAAAACTTATTTGCGCAACCAACCCAGAGAGGACTGGAAAAACAGAAAATATTCAAAAATATTAATGGATCTGAATGTGGAATACTTCCCCAAGATTCTTCCAAGTGGAACTACTCCGCAAACAGACCATATTTATGTAAATTGGTTAAAAATTCACTATTATATTGAGTATGTATCTCCCATAAAATAATTCAAATTATTATTATTTTGTTTTTGTTTTGATTGGCAT
>JAHDVE020005123.1:0-68130 GCA_022606495.2 Halesus radiatus | reverse complement strand
AGGGGTGAAAAACCGACCGATCTTAATTTGAAAACTGTTGCAAAATGTGTGCTGTTAAAGGGTAATGCTACTCTAGTGGCCGGAAAAATGGAATATATCAACACAAAAAAATGATATCGAATGGAATACAAAACAGTTGATCTCTCGACAGTTGTCCCCCCGACAGTTGGCCCTCCGATAGTTAATCCCTCCGACAGTTAATTCCCAAAGAATTATTTCTGCTGTACGTTCTCATTTGTAAAGTAAGTATGCAGAGAGGATATGCGACCGTATAACAAAAGTCGATATATCAGTATGTCGTATTTTGTTATTCGGCCGTATATCCTCACTGCATACTCCTTCGGGAACTCGCCATCATTGTTAGTCAAAATATTTTGTTTTTTGGATTTCCACTCAATACGCCTGCAGATGTAAGTGTATCGACTTTTGTTATACGGCAGCATGTCCTCTTCGCATACTTCCTTTACAAGTGAGGACGTAAAGCAGAAATAATCCTTTAGGGGATCAACTCTCGGCGGTATCAACTATCGGAGAGATCAACTGTCGGGGGGCTAACTATCGGGGGGCCAACTGTCTGGGGATCATCTGTCGGGGATCAACTGTCGGGGGAACAAGTGTCGGAGGGATTAACTCTTGTGGGGCCAACTGTCAGGGGGACAACCGTCGTCATGGAACCTCAAAAATATATTTATATATATATTTAAAATAATTGTAAAAGTACTAGTAAGTAAACACAATACAGTCTTTATACATGTTTATTTTGGTTCAATGAAATATTTTTCTTAGAATGAAATATGAAACCAAAAAGATAGAGAAAAGAAAAAGTTACCCTGATCCATCCCGTCATTTTTATCGGTATCATACCTAGATTTATTATGAACTGTAAATATCATCTTCAATTAATTCCAATGTATTTTGGCAGGTAACTTTTTTATGACTGCAATATTCAAATCCGAAGTTAGTAATCAAACTTTGAATTATTATTACTAATTTATTAGTAATTTTATTTATATGGGACTTTATTTTATGTTGATTTTGTTAGAAATTAAGTGCTAGAAAAAAAAATACCGCACATATAAATACAATATATATATGGAAAAGACAAACAGAATTTTGTCATATATCTAATTTTTTGGGCAGGAAAAACATGCATTACGCTGTATTTTTGTTATGCAACCAGGGGGATCTTTTTCCATTTGTTTTGATAAGATTGAACTTCCAGTGGATAGACCACGAACAGCCACTGTGTTTGATGTATGTATGAGAGGAGTTCAAAAATATCCTGTTTTTGAGAGAAATAATTGAGTTCAGTCGAATTCAGACGTATTTTAGCCATTTCAATGTTCAACTTGGTTCATTTTGCAAACTGTAAGATGCTCGCTTAGATTCGGTAATAGTGACCATCTTTTTTTTATTTATTTATAATTTTGATACTGTCAATTCATGGTGGAATTCCATTTTCAAATGTTTTTTTTTTTAATTAAAAATCCTTTGCAACTTTTTTCCATTTTTTTTTCGACCGGATCGGTTTCTCCCTTTCACGGGAATCATCGGATTGGCACAATTAAAACTAAATCCATGGTATATATAGCATCGATGTCGGGAGTGAGTCCCATCGCTTTCTAATATTGTTTTTATTTATGACTTGAAATTTGTTCCTCCCTTCAACCTCTCAAAAGCTATCAAAATCAGAATATCATAATCGCACTTGATGTGATTTATGTCCTACCTGATCTGTTTTTAGTAATGTTTAGTGACTATATGTGAATAACCACGTACTGTTTTACCTTTGTTTTCCCCTTCTTTTTTTCCAACTCCATCATTCCTTCTCGCAGCCTCTCAAAAGCTCCCAAATTTAGAATTCCAAAGTCCACTGGGACAAAGGAGTTAAACCTCTTAAACGTAATCATATTATAAAAGCTTAGTTTCCAACATGTGTTCTACGTGCAACCCAGCATCCTGTTTCCAATCACAGAGATCGAGCTCACGTAGGTTGCATGTTGTATCTCCCCCACTCGGGATAAATCCTTCAGGTGCACCCCGTGAAATTACCGAGGGGCGGATGGGAGGAAATGAGTCTGGGGAGGCTTCACAAAGGAAACCTTTCCGACAACAAATCAGGAGATGTTTGCCGAGAGAAAGTTGCAAGTCTCCCTGACAAGGCAACAGACGCAAACTCAGCTTCGTCTCCGGCCAATATATGCATTGAAATGATGGAAACATTTACTTTCCAAGTAGAAATGAAATAGTTTTCTGGGAACAAAGATCTAAAGGTAACTGAATGGGTTTCTTACATTTCTTACCTGATAAAAAATAGCCATGTTTTTTTTTATGATAAACTAAATATGTTTTTAAGTAAAATAATCCAAATACTAAATTTCTTAAGTAGGTACCTACATGTGTTTTCCATTTTGAAAATATTCTACCGAAACAACCCTTATTCTTTTGAATATGTAATCTGTGGCTAACGAGAGTGGTATATCTATGGGCTAAACTCGACATAACATGGAGGATTCAATGTTTTTCATACTAATTTTGAAACGTTATAGCAACAGTTTTTCACATTGAATTTCATTCAAACTACTTTCTAAATCTACCCGGCACTAATAAGAAAAAATGTGTTATTTTCAGCGAGGACAGACTGAGAGACAAATATTCATTTTTATACAGATGAACCGCATACAAGGTACCTAATTTTTTTATAGTCTTCTGTTTATAGTTTTTTTTTTAATTCGGGAAGCCTTATTTGCTACGATGCGATGAAGAAGAAAAAAAAATAACGAAATATTAAATAACCAAACGTCGACACTCAATACCAAACCAAAATGCTGATATTAATTTTCACTCTTCGGTATGGTAGGCCACATTGTAGTGCAATTTATTATTGTGATAACCACGTCAAGTACTGTGGAAGGTCATCTTAAATATCTATCTGGGTTTGTATGGTGAGGAATCAAACTAATGTGTTTATAGTTTGGATATAATTACTACTATCACAAGTTTACAAGTATGAAGCTATTGTATTAGACCGAGACAACCATTTATTCGCTTATATTGACGGCTTCCATGGTCGAGGGGTAAGGCTCTCGACTACGAATCCGAAGGGCGCGGTTTCAAATCCCGGCATGCGCAAGTAAATTTAAATAAAAATCAGAAATAATTAATTAAAAATAATATACGGTATATTTACGCACGTTCCAGAGTGAAAGATACTCTCAGTATCGCTCTGGTGAAAAACCACCATTCAGAATTGAAACGTAGCTTGAAATGGCTTTTAACCGTGTTTGGTGACCAAATCTGAAAAGCCAGGTATTTTCCCACATTCCTCTTCCCCTTCTCCTTCCTCTCCCTACTACCATCAGCCTCACAACATTCCCCAATTAGGGATGCCATAGTCTCATCGGCTCTAGACGGTTGGGAGCAGTTGGGACACTTCTGCGGTATTCATATAAAAAAATATATTTATTACATTACGTAGATACATTTATACAGTACATAATATTGTATATTCGACTGATCAGTGACTGAGTTGGCATTGAGTCTGGATCTCACCCAGACGTCGTGAGTTCAATTCCACGGCTGGCTAAGTCCTCCATCACGACACAACCAACATCTTCCGTTTACTTTGATGGTAGTAGGAGATTTTCAAATATTGTCAGGTTATTCGTAACCAGGGATTTATTGTCTTTCTACATTAAATAAAAAAAATAAAAAAAAACTAACGACAATTGAGAATATTGAAACAACTGAAAATAATTCAAATGTGTACAAGTGCCATTATGTCTTGACAAGTCAATATTAGTTCCCAGATAGGCAGATAAGGGTTTCTAAGCAAAAAAATGCCCCAATTATGCGTGGTGTAATATTTTTTAATATTCTTCAATATATCTACTTAGTGCGTTATGAATAACAGGTATGTATACATTTGAGAAACATTATTCAATAATTTATCAGTCTCACTAGACAATTAACTATTTGGTTATTATTGGACCGATGTGTAACATTTTTCGTTTTTAAATATTTTTTCGGGGAGAATTTTTGAAAACTTTTTTTTAATTCATAATTTCTTCAAATAATTGGTATTCACTTTGTGGCGTCTATATTAATAAATTAATTAAAATTTACTTTGTATTCACCACTTTATTAATACACGAACATCAAAAATTATATTTGCCAATCGTATTTTAGAAAGCAATCAATCTTTTGATATAAATAAAGCATTAAAAATTTTACATACAAATACAACCGGTTTACAATTAGACAAATTAGAAATTTTAGAAATCAGTAAAAACGTTCATTTCGAATTAAATATAATTAAAAATCAAATAGCTTTCTCTTGAATTTATTTTCATATTAATATTAATAATAAAAATAATTTATTTTTTAATTTCTAATGTAAATTTGTTATTCAATGTTTTATAACAATTTTTTATTAACATTTTTGATGAATTACTTACCTACTTGCTAAATCAATTTTTGTTTATGTTTATCATTTATCTATACTTGACATTATTATTTTTCTATATATTCTTGATGAGGAAAGCATCGTTTTCGAAACATGTTGAAATGTATATATTAATAAAGTGGTGAATACAGAGTAGATTTCAATTCCTTTTTTTTTAAATTTTAAACGTCCAGAGGTCTTTTACATACAAATAATTAATTTTTAAATCACATAAATAATAATAGAAAACATGCACAAAAGTTAATGTCATTTGAAATAAGAAAAAAGGAAAAAACAGCACCAAAGCTAAAAATTAACAGGAATATAAAAGAACATAAAAAAATAAATAGTACGATATCCAAAAAGTCAATATTAACATTAATAACAAATAAGTAAATAATTTAAAAAGTTCTAGTTAACAATAATTTATAAACTAAGTAGAAATAATGCTTTCATACTTTTTTTGAAATTTACGAAGATCCGATTATTGTCAAATACATCCATATCATTTAAGTATTTCTTAACAAGACTATATAAGCGTTGAATTAGGGAATGCAAACTTTAGCTGAAACGAGATATACATGTGTAAAATGTTAATGTTTGTCTTGTAGTTCGTTTATGTATGTTTAGGTTGATTAAATGCGGGAGTTCATAGTAATCGAATTTACAATTTAATAAGTTTAATAAAATGGTTAGTTAGTCAATTTTCCGTCTGGTAACAATTATTTTTATAAACAATAATTATTAGCCTGAAACACTCATCGAAATTGAAAAAAACCTTTCCGAGCAAAGATAAATGTCGCCGACAGGACTCGAATCCGCACCCTTCTGATTGCCGGTCAGATGCTCTACCATTGAGCTACGTCGGCTTATCGCAAACCCGCCAAGTTAATCAATATATACTAGTGTTTCATTCAATAATTACTGTTTTATATTATATTTCACCTGTAAATTTATCTTTGCTCGGAAAGGTTTTTTTCGATAAGGTTTTTGTGCGATATGCACAAAAATCTTGTCTTAAGTTTTTAAGAACTTTAGTTTATCAATTAATTGATTTTCCGTCTGTTTACTCAAGTTAAGTTTTTTATTAAATGTTTTCGGTCCCATATACGTATACTCGTATATCTGTTAATATGATATTTTACCGTATTGCTCCTTGGGACTAGGAGATCATTTCTGGTATGACTTCTTGTAATATATTGATGATGGATTTTTTTAAAGATTTTCAGTGTTTTTGTGTACGCGGACCCTCTTTATTTCGTTTTGACGAACATCCAGGATATTAAATTCTTTAAAAAGTTCATCGCTACAGAACTTTAGAGAAATTACTCTAATAATGGATTGTTTAATAGGCTTCCGTAAGTCATGCTGTTTCTTTTAGACTAGATTGTCCTTTTCATGAGTTTGTTCAAATATTCACTGTTTGTTTTCATTATCAACGAAAGTTAAAAAAATAATTTCGATAACGATGGTATTTTTATTTTATTTTTACGTTTACGAATAAATTTTTTAATGGTTTTAAATGTGTCATTTTTGAGGTGCCGCCAAAACCACGAACATGTGGTCAATATGGCGCTGTTGACGTCACGCTGACCAACGTCGGTGACAGCCGCCTTAACAGCCAGTAGCGTTATGTACATCATAATTACGTTGTAGCCAGTTCGAACCGTGTTGAAATGAACGGATTCAGATCGTTTTTAAAATCAATAATGATTGATATAAGAATCAGAAATATTAACTTTTAATCTTCCACACATTTTTAACGGTATCCGTGCTTTGTGAAAATACCCTTTTATAAATAAGAGTCATGACGATATGTATGACAACTTCCATGGACAAGCAAAACGCCACTTGAAATAGAAGTCTTGTTTGGTCACCTCATCAGAACACCCCAGACGAGAGAAAATCATTGCAATATCTGCGATTGTTGCTTTGTGGTGAATATTAAATTCGATTCTATTATTCAAAGTTAGTGTTAAATCTAAAAGAATAATTGATGTTTTACTGAATAGATCTAAAGTAAATGAAGACATCCCGAATTGTTAATATTCACGGGAATACTTATGATGTTTAAATAACAATAATTTTTTAGTGTTTGCCAATCATCTCATTCCACCCGATAATTTTTTTTAAGATAAAAAAAGGGATTCAAATTCTTCACCGTAATAATTAAGACAAAAAAAAATTTAGAAGTACCTGATATTAAAGAAAATCACTAAATATTAATTTTAGCAAATAGAATAAAGTAAATTTATCATATGGTCCCATTCTAGAAATGTTTACAGTGAACCGCTAAGTCCCTCTTGAAAACCCCATAATTACGCCTTCCCCTTTGGTCGCTTCCCACTCCAACACCTAAATATTCATGTGCGTCTGTCATTATTTTGTATTTTATGTTAGTTTTAATTCAGTCGCGACGAAGGAGGGGTACTTCCGAAATCGATCGATCATTATATCAAATTGAAGTGGTTTAAAACAAATAATGTACGTTTTTATTATATTATGATTACGGCTAAGGGCTATTAGCCTGCTAAGTTCAGTTGGAAAGCTGTATGGTAGGATATTGATTGAAAGGGTACAAACGAAAACAAAAGATAAAATATGGGATGTGCAAGGTGCATTTATGAGCGGAAGGGGGTGTATGGATCGGATTTTCTCGTTGCGTATGCTAACAGAGAAGTTTCTGGCAAAAAACAAAAACTCTTCTGTGCTTTTGTAGATCTACAAAAAGCGTACGACCGAGTTGATAGGAAAAAAATATGTAAGGTATTATCCAAGTATGGAGTGAATACGAATCTCATACAGGCAATCGCGTCTCTGTACGAGGAAAGCGTTGTATGTGTTAGGGTAAACGGTGATTTTATGGAATGGTTTGACATCAAAAAAGGTGTTAAGCAAGGCTGCGTAATGTCACCGTGGTTAATCAATCTATACATGGATAATTGTATGCAAGAATTGAAAGAGGGGGCTTGGGCGCGAAAATGAGTAATCTGAAAGTATGTTGCCTGTTGTACGCTGATGATGCGGTGCTGATTGCTAACAGTATGGAAGATTTACAGTACCTCGTATCTAGGATGAATGAAGTATGTATGATAAATTAACGTAAGTCTAATGTCAAGGTGTTTGAAAGAGAGAGTACGAAAACAGTGTGCAATATAGTTGTGAATGACGAATACTTGGAGCAGGTCGATGAGTTTGTATATTTGGAAAGTATGTTTACGAGAGATTGAAAGACTGATAGGGATATTGAAAGAAGGGTGAATGCAGGAAACTCCATTAACGGAGGACTGAACGCGGTTGGCGCAAATAAAAAGTTGTCCAAAGAAGCGAAGCCAGCAGTCCACAATGGAGTGCTGATACCAACCCTGATGTATGGCAGTGAGGCATGGAATTGGCAGAAGAAGGATGAAAGTAAACTTAATGCCGTAGAAATGAGATCTCTGAGACGAATGTGTGGTAAAACCATGTATGATCGTGTGAAAAATATTGAAATTCGTAAAGAATGCAAGGCTGATAATGAATGTAAGCGTAATGAGTACGATTAATAAAGGGACGCTTAGATGGTTTGGGCATGTGGAGCGAATAAACGAAGAAAATAGTGTAAAAAGAATGTATGACGTGAATGTGAATGGAAGAAGAGCCGGGGACGCCCGAGGAAGACATGGCACGATCAAGTGAATCAAATACTTGAGTCGGGCCATGTCAGAAGTCGGAATAATAGAAGAGAATGTATGAGACGATGTATGAATGTGAATGAAGCAAGAAGTGCATGCGAAGATCAAGTTGTTTGGCGGTCCGTCCTCTCTGCCTACCCCTGCGAGGAAACGGCGAGATGGTTAGTTAGTTAGATAGTTATGATTACGGCAAGTCACAAAGTAAATGTACTTTTTACAAATATGTAAAATCATTTTCATTTAGTAACAATAAAAGTGGCACAATTATTTGCAGTAAATAAACGACTTATTGCGGGTCGGCTGGCAAATATCATGATTATTCAGAGTTGCGGTTGAAGTAGTTAAAGGTTATAAAAGTAATCTTCTAGCACAATGCGGCTTTCTCGAAAAGTATAGCCAGAAACCATCACCGTCGACTTAACTATGAAAGTTTTCCCAACCGCAGAAAAGTTTCTCGGTTTGACTAACCAGATCCATTGAAATGCTGCCATCGCGTCATTTGAGACAGTATTTTTCTCAAAGTTCTGCTTTGAATTTGGGAAACGGTCTTACGTAGCTATGGAGTGAGAATATCTGTTAAATTATGGGCGTCGCTGCATTACATTTATATGCCGAGAGGCAAATATTAATGACGTATTGTATTTTAGCTAAATTACTACCAAATGTTAAGTTAATTAATTGTTAATTACCTTACCACCCCTTTTCACACAAACTTCAAGATGACCTCGATCGTCTTTTTGTGTACTGCAAATTAAACAAATTAGTTATTAATATTTCAAAATGTAATTAATTATCAATTGCAATCGGAATAGAGTCTCGGATATACCTACCCGATTTTATTTATATGAGACATCTATTGACTTATTTTACAAGTCTGGAAATAAATATTCATTTTTTTATAACTTATTGACGTTTGTAAACCTCATTGTAATATTTAATCATATTTAATATCCGAGACTTTGTTCCGATTGCAATTGAGTTCGGGATGAAACTTTGCAATCATCATAACGATAGCAGCCAATAATATGGGATTTATAAAAATGGAGGATAATATTAACAAGTCTTGAACTTGAAGTATGATATCGGTGTAAATGGCGCAAATTGAACTGGTCTCATTAGCTTCGTTGGTTAGCGGTTACCCCGGATAGGTAGAGGTCCTGGGTTCGAGTCCCAGATGCGCCTGAAATCTTTTTAATTTCTGTTGTTTTTTCGGTTTCGTGGTTCATTTTGGGATGTGTTAATATTATCATCTTCAATGATTAAATAACAAGAAAATTAATTTTAATTACACTTTAAACGATACACATATCACTGAAGCAGAATATATTCGAGACCTTGAGGTAATACTGGATGTGAAAATAAATTTTATCAAACAATCTAATGAGGTTATCAATAAAGCCAATAAAATGCTGGGATTCATAATTCGTATTACAAAACCTTTTCGCAACATAAAGACTCTATACTCCCTTTACACAGCGTATATCCGCCGTCACTTAAAATTTTGCACACCGATATGGACACCTTCATACCAAGACCATATTGAAAAAATCGAAAGCATTCAACGTAAATTCATTAAGCATATAAATTATAAATTTAATTAACACTTTGCAAATTATGCACTTTTATATGGAATGTGTGGGACTGCACTAACCTACCCACATACCGGAATAAAAATTTATTATTATTATAAATAATACCGATGCCTTAAAATTCTATAACTTCATCACGCTTCAAACGCGACGCTTAATATTTGATCAAATCTTGTTATTTAATATTATTTATAATAGTCTGGACTCGCGAGAGCTCATTTACTTTATAAACATTCACATACCAACAAGACCAACCCGACAAACCGATTTTTTTTATTTGCCCGCATGCAGTACCAATCTTGGGATAAATTCTCCAATTCCCCGTATTTGTGCGCAATATCGACATTCTTCACAATACCCTTTCAAAATATCGAACCGCAGTAATACATCTCCTGTACCGATCCTCTCACCGATTCCTCTTCCTCTCCTTTCTTCCTTCTTATTTTGCTTATTGTAATAAAACATATTTACTTAACCACTTTTATAATAAGAAACTTTGTTGACTTACCTTTTGTGAAACTTCCTTTTCTATAAATCTGTATAAAAAGCTGTTTGTTTCTTACAAATAAATAAATATAACTTAATTTTGAATTTCGGGCCGAAATACTCACTCAAACTGAATGACCTTTTTTAAAATTAAATGTATATATTTAATATCTGTTACGGATTAGAAGTATTTTATTAATTTTTGTTTTAAATTATGATAAATAGATAATTAAAGAAATAAATTTTTCATTATTTTAGAGGCTTTGAAAATTATTTGCGGGTTAACGGTATTTTTTTTTAAATTTATTATATTTGCCATGTAAATGTGATTACATAAAAAAAAATAAAAAAAAAATAAACATCTTAATAAAAGTGAAAACATTTTTAAAAACAAGTTTTTATATACGGCTAATTTGTGTTCCAACGTAAAGTGGAAGTATTCATTTAAATTTAAGTCCATTATAATGCTGATTTTAACAATTTTTTATAGTATTTTTTTATATATTATTATATTTTCATAGTAGACGGGGTAAAACTGTTTCTTTCGATCATCATTAGCGTCC
Source organism: Halesus radiatus (assembly GCA_022606495.2). Lineage (NCBI taxonomy): Eukaryota > Metazoa > Arthropoda > Insecta > Trichoptera > Limnephilidae > Halesus > Halesus radiatus. Next base: position 57,374 of record JAHDVE020005123.1, on the reverse strand, counting down.
AAATAATAGCTAAAGTTGCCTTAAAAACCCCAAAATTTTGAATTCTTCAATGGTCTTTAATTTGTACGTCCAAAAAAAATTTACTTCTAATACAAACTAGATATTTGCCATACCTTTTGATGAAAATAAAGATCATTCGGATTAGATAAATATTTTGTACAAAAAATCCAAAATTAAGTTTTGTATGAAATAATCCACGCAGTCGTTCCTCATAATAAGGCCACTTTTGTTTGAACTACATATGTAATGAAGATTTGCAGCAGTAAATATAGCATTAAATTATAACTCCACTTGGATTCAATAACCGCGTGGGCGATATATATATCGTATAATATTGACATATTAACACAAAAATGTGTATCTATGACTAGAATAAGGAAAGATATATTCTAATACGTAAAATCCATCAAGGATCTTGGGGAGGTCTTTAATTCCGAATTTACGTTTTCAGATATTGCAGTATTCTACATCGTGCTACAAATTATTTGTTTTTGATATTGGATCTAGCAAACAGTTAACCGCTCCTATGTTGAACTGCATTATATGGACCAAACTTCAGTACGCTTCTGCTGTATGGCCAACATATGGAAAAAAGTGATTTTTTTATGGCATATACCTCATTATTTAATACAAAAATAAATAAAATACTTCTCATCCGTACTAGATATTTACTAAACCCTTAATTAAAAAAAAATACATCATTCCGTTTGGTTGGGTATTTTGGCCTCGAATTCAAAATTAAGGTATTTATGAAACAGGCAGCGCCGCCGTTCTCCTTAACAATATGCACACGATTAGACAAAGCCTCTAAACCATAGGTTCCTAAAGTGGTCTGGACCCCTGGGGGTTCGTGTAGATTGCAGGGGTCTATGGCAGGGAGAAAAAGTTTAGGAACCTGTGGCACTAAGCTTTTATCCATTTATTTTAATATTGTGAGGTGAAATGTTATTTTGTAGATAAACAATAATTACTTAATAGCTAATAGAACATGAGCAAAAGAAAACTATTGAGCAGTGTATCGTCCCACGCTTACAAAGATGGACATTAATGTTGAATGATTATTGAGAATGTTCATTCGAAGGTTCAGGCTGTCGAAATGAGTTATATATAGAATATTTGTGGGCGTGACGTGTATCGAACCTGTATTTATTGAAATATATTAATTGGAATAGAGGTAGCTCGGATACGTAATACAACAACCTATTCTTAGAATAGCCCTGGTGAAAGAACATCATTCAGAATCGAAATGTTGTTTGAAATAGCTTTAGCTGTGTTACTAGATCTGAATAGACAGCTACTTCCTAACCTTCTCCTCCACTATCTCCTTCTCTTTCTTTCACTTTTCAACCTCACAATATACCTCAAATAGGAATGTCATAGTCCCACAGGCTCCGGATAGTTGGAACTCTTGTACGGTATTTAAATAGATAAAAATACTGAAAACAATTGATAAACTATTTCATAGAGAAGGAGTTTAGTTTTCAGGTTGAAATAAATATTGAAATAATATATTTTTATCAAATCCCGTGACAAAAAAAAACTCGAAGAATACACGTTTTCGCTGTGATCGGAAATTTAACACTGACAACTTCCGGTGTCCAACCCGCTCTGATGGCTGATGTAACCACTGAACTTTTACGGTAACTTTCAGACCTGTCGCTAGTTCTTCTAATGCAATGTGAAATGGCCCGTGAAATAGCCGTAGAGGAAGTAGGAGGGAATATACAATGGACACTATAAAGTTAGTGATGTCTGGAGGTCCTTTGTTGAAGCATGTCGAAATCCCAATCCGACTAAAATAATCATAGGATAATCAATGGAAAATCATTGCATAATCATTGGAAAATAGTTGGACGATCATTGGATTACAATTAATTATCATTGGATATTCATTGAAAAACCGTTCAAAAATCGTTGGATTACAATAAATTATATCATTGGACATTCATTGGAAAACCGTTGAAAAATCGTTGAATCATCATTAGACAATCGTTAGATAATGAATGAAAAATTATTGAAAATCATTGGATAATGATTGGAGAATTAAAGGAATATGAATGGATAATCATTAAGAAATTATTGGACAATCATTGGATATTGATTGGAGAATTATAGGAATATCAATGGATAATCATTGGATTATCATTGAATAAGCATTGCGTATCATTGTAAAACATTTGATAATTCTTGGATTTTCATGGGATATTTATCGGATAATCATTGTATAATCATCGGTTAATCATTGAATAATCATTGGAAAATAATTAGATAATCATTGGAAAATAATTAGATAATCATTGGATAAAATTTGGATAAGCATTGAATAATCATTGGAAAATTATTGTCTAATTACATGATAGTCATCGGATATTAATTGGATAATTGGGGATAATCATTGGACAATAAATATAATTATACAGGGTCTGTCGCAAAAGTATCGAGAAAAAAATTCCTTACTGCGATAGAAGGGGTAGCGGGATGCGCCAAGTTGTGGGGATAGTAAAGGAAAGTCGCAGCCCCTGGCCATGATTAGGGAAGCCTTCGGTGATGAAGCCATGTCACAGGCCAGGTGGTACATACAATTCCAAAATGGTGGGGAATCAATTGAAGACGATGTGCGCGTTGGACGTTCGTCAACTTCCAAAACTAATGACAACGTCACAAAAATGAAGAAAGTGTTATAGTCTGATCATCGTCTCAGTATCTGCGCGAAAGGATTCGCCGCGTTCGAAAGGAGATCGCTAACACCTGGATTTTGCATCACGACAAAGCCCCCTCACACTCAGCTCTCGTCATCCAGGAGTTCCTCGCAAAGCAAGGCGGTCGACACTGCCGCAACCGCCGTACAGTCCCAACTTAGCACCACTATACTTCTTTTTGTTCCCCGCATCAAGCGAAGTCTAAAGGGACGCCATTTGGAGACGTTGGATGGGGTGAAATCCGCTTCGACGCAGTGCCTTAAGGGGGTTCCGTCTTCTGCCTTCCAGGGTGCCTTCCTAGACTGGAAGAAACGCAACACATAGTGTATTGACGCCCAAGGGGCGTAATTTGAAGAATATTAAGTGTTTGTACGTTTATTGGCAATAAATTGTCTGAAAAAAAAAATTCTCGAAACTTTTGCGACAGACCCTGTATAATTGGAGTGATAGATACTCTCAGTATCGCCCTGGTAGAAGCCCACCATTCAGAATAGAAATGTTGCTTGCAATGACTTTGGCTGTGTCTGATGGCCAGATCTCTCGAAAAGCCAGGTACCTCCTAACCATTCTCTCGTCCACCTTCTACCCTTCCCGCTCCAATCTGCCTCACAACATACCGCAATCAGGGATGCCATATTCAGACTGACTTCGGGCAAAAAAAAAATAATCATCACTAAAAACATTCCCTGACAGTTAACTTTTCGAAGAGAAACTTCAGAAGCAATTTAGATTTTTCCTCTCTGTTTCTGAACGGTGTAGCAGTATGAAATATTTCAAACCTTTTGAATGTATTATATGAAAAGGCTTTTTGAAGTGCACGATAAAATTGTACGAGACAATATTTCATCTGGAAGTTCATCAAATATTCATTCCACCTGCAGTCTTATCCGCATAAGCAGTAAACCCTTCAAGCTATGTAATCTACAGAGGTCGCTAGTGTTGTGTTCTGCAGTGGCTTTAGCTCAAAGACTGAAGAAGGGTCCCAAGTGACCTAACTTCTATGTGGATGCTATTTAGGGTCGACGTTAAGTTGAGGTTAAGCCATGTTAAAAATTCATTGGATGTATTGCTTTAGATAGTGAACAGATAGCATTTTCGATGATACATCTCTGTTTGTAGATTACTTCAATTGTATCTATAGGAGATACTTTAATTACATAACATAATCTATTATGGCAGATTGCAAACAGTTGCACATGTGTTTTTTTTTAAATATATTTATTACATGGTAATAATAGTGGGTATGTAAGTATTATTTTTTATTTATGTAAACCTTTTGGTATATTTTTTTAATTAATGCCTCCCTTATTGAGAGTATTTAGAGAGGGAGTACCATTATGGTCTGTTATACAAATAATTAATTTCAAGAGTACTACCATAAACATGATATTCTGGTGTCTATACACTAATTGCAAAATGATAAATTAAAAGGAAATTTTTGGAAATAAAATACATGTAAATAAACATGTTCATTTTTTCCAAGTGTACTTTTAATATAAATCTAAATTAAGTTTCTTTTAAAATGTATTATCTTAAAAAAATATATTTCAGATTGCGTTTCTTTAGGAAGTTTGTCAAAACGTTTTATGCCTGAATAAGTGCAATGGTGTTGAGCTGTTGTATCAAGTTAATGGATTATTATTTTTCTTGAAGTTCTCGGCCTGGTGCTCAATGACTCTAATATAAACTTTTCTTTATGGATTTGACGTAATGATTTTTTTTGGTGTGTTATATTTAAATCTAATACTTTAAATTCTTGGAATAACTCACGGGTTGAATAATCAGATGTTTTTTTATAATAGTAAAATTGTACGGAATTGTGACAGATTATTAGAGTTTGATTAATTGAAATCAATAATCTGTGTCGCAAATTAGTCAAACGAAATTATTTATTTATCAAACCGATAAAATAACCAGACTGTTGATAATTTTTTTTTGCCATCAAAGATGTGAAGGAGAGTATGATGTATGGACGAGAGACGGGGGATAGATCAGGGCATAGAGTTTGTTAATTAGCGGTGGGCGAAGCGGCTCGGTTTAGTGAGCCGGATCACTAAATCAGCTCTCTGTAAAGACAATCCACATGAAAACTGGACGAAAAAAAGTATAGAATGAAGTGTTCATATTGTAATACTTTTGAATTAATTAAGTTCTAAGTTGAAGAGCACCTTCAAACAACACAGAGTATTTATTACAAATACGTGTAAACGTAAGTCATAATGAAATATTTATATTGGTAAATGAATGAGTTCTGCCAAATGTTCTTTTTTTATAATCCTGAAGATGTTTAATGGAATATATTTAAATGTTTATAATACGATTAAAATAGTTAGACAGCGTGGAAAATAAGACAAAATATTTATTAATTGATAAACTAAAGTTTTTAAGACAAGATTTTTGTGCATAGCGCAAAGGGTAACAATTATTTTTATAAACAATAATTATTAGCCTGAAACACTCATCCAAATTGAAAAAAACCTTTCCGAGCAAAGATAAATGTCGCCGACAGGACTCGAACCTGCACCCTTCTGATTGCCATTCAGATGCTTCTGACCGGCAATCAGAAGGGTGCAGGTTCGAGTCCTGTCGGCGACATTTATCTTTGCTCGGAAAGGTTTTTTTCAATTTGGATGTGTGTTTCAGGCTAATAATTATTGTTTATAAAAACAAAATATATGTTGAAAATTATTCTAAAAGATGTTGTGAAAGACGAAAGATGTTTTCGTAAAAGATTACAATTCTGGAAAAAACTAATTATTTTTATGTACCTACTTATCTATTCTAGTCTAATCTTCTTATCTATTTTAAATATCTTTCTTCTCTTTTGTATATTTTTTTAAACAATAATCGATAGAGGCTTAGTGAGGAAATCAGTATTTTCACCGACTTAAAACTATTTCCATCGAAACCAATAATAAAACCTTTTTGTTAATACTAAAATGCTTTCAAAACTTATTAATGGAATTATTAAATTTGATTTTCATTCATTTATAAAAATAGATTAAATAAAGTTCTACGAATTAAACACAAAAACAATTGATAAAATGAAAACCTCTTTAATAAGAAGATATTGTATTAAAATTCTTGAAAGCCGTATTTTTTTTATTTGCGCAGGTGAGACCTGGGGCGCTATTCCCGTTCTTTATAAGGAAGATTCCTTATGTTTTTCCTTGGGTTAAAGACTTCTTGATTGACTGCGGAATTCCGGTGAGACATATATTGTCAAGAGATATTTGAAAACACAAATTGATGAAATATCTTCAAGTGACATAAGATTTTGAACTAAAACTTTTAAAAACAATTACATTATATTATAATTTATTTTAATATATTTTTATTTTATTTTTAAATATCTAAAATTAAGAATCACGTTTTATAAAAAGGTACGTACCTCATTAGATAATAATGACCTTTTTTTGTCTCTAGTTCTAAAAGTGTCATTTGAATTTGTGCCGACCGAAGTGGTGGGTCATTCCACTTATTTTAAAAACTCGGTTCTAATTCCGAATTCAGCCACATGGACTTGATTCCTCAGAGTCGGTCTTCGTTCCTTTCGGTCCGCATGGGTCCACCATTTCGGAATCAAAAATCGTTCATATTACACTAATGAATAGGGACGCCTTTCGTTTCTGACTCCAAAACCTTTGCCGTTCCTTGAGTGTGAGTTCGAAACGAGTGAACCCGGATTTGCGAACTCGGAGTGATTCCACCGCCTTCGGAATCGAATTTATAGAACTCGATCGGTAGTACCGACTCTCTTCAATGCTGCGCTTGAGGTGAATTGTCAAAAATTTCAACATCTGTATAATGTTTACTAGCTAATCATGTTTACAATTGATAATAACAGAGTTGGTAACATCCTTAATATTGAGTTTTTCTCCTGTTAAAACATCGCAAATATTGACATTTTTGATGAATCTCGCTCGCTGAATTCAGCTGAGAGAATTGGAACCGCAGTTTAGTAAGAAGGCTTTAACCCTAAGGAAAAACGTAATGAATCTTCCTTAAAAAGAATGGGAATAGCGCCCCTGGTTTCACATTTTTGTTATTGATATACAGTGGAAGCTCATGAATTTTGAGTGTGCTATGGTGCTAAGATTGAACAAAACGGTATTATTGGTGTTGTAGCCAAAAATGTTTTTTTTTCGAAAACACGTTATATTGTATGAAGATTTTCATGAATTTTCAGTTTGGCGGTGCGCTGCAACGGTTTGCTCAATAATGTCGAAATTTTCGATCCTACAACTCTAGCACAATCAAATGTCATGAGCCGGCATGACAAGGTCATAATGTTGAATAGCCGTTTTGCACAATATTCGTTGGCTACTTTTCATCTTCCAAGAATACAGAAAAACGGTCGAAAGATCAATAATTCAAGATTTTTAATTGAAATGTTTTGTTCCCATTTATCCATTCCTGTCACTGTGAGCCGTTGTAACCTGTCGTTCTGATGTACGTCGTTTATGATAAAGAGATTGTAACGGATCTATCAGAGGTAAGCCTACATTTTGCATATATTAAAAATATATATTTGTAAAACATTATTTCAGTGACGTTAGTAACAATAACAGCAGTAATATATATATTATTTTATCGGGGAGTTTGAGAGCAGTACGTGGACAGAATTACTATTGACGGAATTCTTGTTGTGTTTTGTTAACATCTCATTAGGAGAACTTGTTCAAGTATCATCATGTTTAAGTTGACCTGTTGTATCTGCATGTTTTTTATAAATTAAAATAACTGCTTTACATTTTATAATGTGGGGTATTGCACTACCCGTGATTAACAGTTTTAATAAAAAAAGTAGATAATACAAAAAAAATATATATATTTTACTGGATCTCAAACAAATAAAAAAAAGGTTCTAATTTGAGCCTTGTTCTTCCGTTTAATCTAAATTAATGGCAAGTATAATTAAAGTATCCCATTGTGAAGAGATTCGAGGCCTCTTATTTCAAGAATTTAATAATGAATGCATGTTTAACATTCAGCCTTTTTACTTGTAAACCATATAAGTAAAAGTCCGGAGGGGGATCTCGACTTCCCTGAAAGCTGTGAACTGAAAGCACACGCTCCAGAAAGCTCTAATGTGCCAAGGCAAGCGGTAAAATAGATCCTAATAAGCAGTGGCGTGCAGCCCATCTGAAAAGCTGTGCCTACTTTTCTTTTTCCAGGTTTCTGAAAAAAAAAGTAAATTTTCTATAAATTTCTTATTTCATCACAGTTCTGTAGTAAATAATTGGCAAATTACTAATTTTGAGTTGAATTTTTGTTATTTTTCGGTTATGGCGTGATGAATAATACTAATCAAAACCTGAAAAGCTTCAGCCTACCCATTGTCAAGGAGCAATGCATGCCACTGCTAATAAGGAATGCTTAAATGAAAGCTTCATGATTTCCTTCTTCCTTTAATACATGTACAAGCTACTGCTGCCATACGACTTTACTTCTTGGCACATATCCAAAATATCGGCACTAAGCGGATGTGACGAATTATTACAACATTTGGAATTCGAGAAGGAAGTATTTTGTTAGCTATATTTCTAAAAACTAACGAAATTACGATTGGTTTTGAAACCGCTTGAAATCGGGAATAACACGGAAAGTGAGCTCTTATAATGGTCAACATCAAAATGCAATGAGGGAGAACTTCTATCTAATATCTTTATTTGTTTCCTGTTTTCTCAGATTAATTAATACTAAAAGGAAAAAGAATGTCATTTAGTTGAGTATTGAGTATACAACTTAAAATATTATCTAATAAGGAAAATCAGTTAAAATAATATTTATTGAACATAATATTGTTCGCTAAAAACTTTAAATAATTTCTAGCATTCATAGTAAAGTAGCAGTATGCAAAACCTTGAGAATGTAATAGAGGATATCTAGAATTGTGTTTTTTTTTTTAATACTGGATGATATTATGTAACACATATTAAATGAAATTACAATACTAAACTTCTCTTTTAAGCAATGCTTGTGTAGAGAAGCGGAGTGTATAATTTTTTCATATATCTGTTTCCTGAAAGTGTTACAAGGAAATTATGCTTGAAAACGTTTATGTTTATTAATTTATTTTTCATAGTTTCCATAAAACTGTTCACTAATACATTATAGAAATTATGTATTACAATAAATGAGAAATGATAAAAAATAAACATTGATAGACGAGTATTATGAATAAAAAATAGTACAAGTATGTATACATTTGTATATTTAATATTTAAACAATTCTGAAGATGGATAACCTGTTTCAAACATTCAAGAAGTGAAAGGTTAATATGTAATGTTTAAAAACACATGTGGGCAGTTTTGTAATTATTTTGTGACATCGGTCAAAAGATAATCGCAAAATTGTCAGTAAGTGATATTGAAGCTCTTGCTTACTGAGCATAAAATAGTGCATGGGATCTCCCACGAGTATACTTGTTAGGAACGTAACCTCTTTCAAGATAGGCGAATTACATATGGTTCCGGAGATTAACTCAAGATTAGATGGTAATGTTGCAGGGTTGGTTGTTTACATAATGGAAAAAGTGGGTACATAGTGAAAAGTTTTGAATTAGAAGTAATAATAAATAATAACATAATATGCAAGTACAATGTGGAGCTGGAAATTGATCACATGGCATAACGGTATAATCTTATAGGGGTATATGTATGCGTGTGTATAATGTTTTTAGTTTGCTTGATTGTTGGATCTTTTTATGATACTTTGAGGGTTCCCTTGGTGAGAATCAACCATTCAGAATCGAAAAAAAATTATAAGAAATTACTTTAGTTCTACTTCGTAAACCATTTAAAACACCTGCACCTTCACCATTTACCGCCCGTTTAATTTCTTATCGTGAAATAACATTTCCATTTGATAGTGTTATGGTCTTCCTAGCTTCACGTGATTTTTTGTTATTGTTGCTTAAATTGCACTGAACAAAAAAATCAGGCGATTTCATTTGTCCTGATCAAGTGTATTTATTCAGTTTCTGTACATTATCAAACTAACTCCACACTTTGTAATATACGAGTATACCCGGCAGGTAACTATGTACCTATATTTTTTTACTAATAAACATACAATCCTCAACATCAAATAGTTACTCAAATTATCTAGGCTAAAGGTTAACGGTTTGCTTTGAAGTAACATGCAAACATTTATATAACATAAATAAGTATCCTGCTATTCACACTTGCTTGCCCCTAGCCCCCGCAGCCGTTATACCCTGCCCCGACCGCTAGTTAAGCGGCGGTCGTGCTAAGCTAAGCTTCATGAGCACAAGCAGGTCAAACTGTAACATGCCAACTGCACCACAAAGCTCGCCGTACTTATTATGCTTGTTTGCGCTTATGTGCTGGGTGAAAAATAAGCTCTCCCAACTGATATAAGATAAAGATTTACATAGACAATTTTATTTTATTCAATTTATTGAAATCACTAATCGAATATTATAAACCTCCTTGTAATATTTAATCATTGAAGAATATAATATTTACAAATTTCAAATAAAACGTGAAACCGTAAAATACACAAATAATAAAAAGGTATTAGTCGCATCTAGGAATCGAACCCAGATGAAGTACGATGTACTCGACCGAGTCGATAAAAGACTGTAAATGAAAAGGGTGCTGGTTCTAGCCGCTCTTTTGTCCCCTTCGAGGGGTGTTGGTTGGAGGGATCCTAGTCTTCACGCACCCAGTGCTTAATATGGAGGTACTGGATGAGTCACTCCTCTGCCGGGTCTTGGCCTTGCGGTGACGCCTTATTGTCTTGAGGATGTAGGCCCAGGACTTCATCGGGCAGAGGAGGAAGCTTTGCGAGGCAGCAGATGGTCAAGGGTTCAGGAGGCGAGAGTAAAAAAGAAGTAGCTTTTCAACTCACAAGATTTGACTGTGACAATGTGACTGATTTATTTAAAAAACCAATAAATTAAACATTACTTATTAATTACCACTTTATTAATATAAACATATGGATATGTTTCGAAGGCGATGCTTTCCTCATCAGGAATATACACAATACTAAATGATAAACATAGAACCATACAAAGTAATTTTTAAATCATTTATTAATAATGACGCTACAAAGTGAGTACCAATCTTTTGAAGAAATTACATTTATCTTATTTATAAAATTTGTCGAACACGATTTAGTTTTTAAATATTTTAGAGGCTACACTTTTCATGTTACAAACATATAAGACATTACGAAACATTTGATTCTACGACGGCTTCCATGGTCGAAGGGTAAGGCTCTCGACTACGAATCCGAAGATCGCGGGTTCAAATCCCGGCGTGCGCAAGTAAATTTTATTTAATTAATTTGTGCTGTTTCATAATTAATTCATTTAAAAATAATATGTAGTATATTTGCCCACGTTCCAGAGTGTAATACTCTTTGGTGAAAGACCACCATTCAGAATTGAAACGTTGCTTGAAATGGCTTTTAGCCATGTTTGGTGACCAGATCTGAATAGCCAGACATTTTCTCCACTTTCCTCTTCCCCTTCTCCTTCCCCTCCCCAATACCTCCAGCCTCACAACATTCCCCAATTGGGGATGGAATAGTCACACTGGATCCAAACGGTTAGGAGTAGTTGGGACTCTTGTGGGGTATTCATATATAAAAGTAGATTTTTTGTTTGGCTTGATTAGATGATCTTTTATATTTTTTTTAATCGATTATAAATGCGGTCGTGAACTATGTGCAGCGTATTTTTCCAACACCTGTACAACATGATGTTTTCAAACATGTTTACTGGGCTTTTAACATCGTTAAAAAAACTGGGTTAGTATAGGTATTGCCAGATGGCAATTTCATCTAAACAACCCATTTTTTTTTCATCTAGAGGTTTCGAATAGTATAAATGAAAATAAATGTAAGTAAAACCAAAAACAAAAACAAAAAATTAAGCTTTGTCTAGAAATTAAATGGTAGTAAACGAAACGAAGAAATTGACGGAGGTAAGAAATATGCTGGTGAGAATAAAATATCGGGTTGGTAGGCTCATTAATATTCAGAACAAAATATCCAATGTCTGATTATCGCAATCATTTAGATTAATTAATTCAAGATTTCAAAGTTCTGATCCACCATGAAAATTAATTTAAAATACTCCGCTGTTCTATCGTGTTGAACCGTTAACTTCAGCTCTTTGTCGATTAGTGATGCACAACCGGCGGCCCTTGGGACTTTTAATGCAGCCCACTTGGCTAAATAAAATACCTTGGGACTAGGGTATTGCGACAAACTTCTCTGTCTTCAATATTTTGAATCATCCGCCCAAAATTACGTGAATTTTTATGCATGTTTTTTTAAAATATCAGATTTATTTTTATTAAGGAAATTTAAAAAGTAAAACGGTAACCTTGCTCAAGGTTACCGTTTTACAAAATACAAAACGAAATACCTGACCAACATATTTAACTGTACTAGTATATTTAAAAGTAAATTTTGAAATGGCTTGTGAACATTTAGCATTAGGTTATTATGAATTGGGATATCTTAGGTAGGTACCTAGTTCAATTGTTGGTTTATTACTAGCTTCGGATAGTTTGAACGTTTGTGCGGTATTCAACTTTTTTTTAAATCTGCACTTTTGACGTCGTCGACCGCAAACTTAATCTATTGATAATTGATTAATAATTGTAACTATGTTTAATTGGTAGTATTAAAATTATTAAAATGAATCAAATTTACTTGAGCAATTAGAAATGAATGAACGAACCAATGATTCTAATATGACGCCAATTAATAAATAAGGAAAATGATTTATTCCCAACTTTTTAGTATATTCATGAAACCTAAACAATATAATTCCTTAAAATAATTCAGGTAGTTACCAAACATATTTAAACTCATTGACATAAATAGCATTCACGTCAAAATGATTTTTTTTAATATAAAAACCTTTGTAACTTTTGTCCACTTATTTATTTTCGACCGGAACGGTTTCACCCTATCACGGGCATCCTCAGACTGTTACAATGAATACTAAATCTATGGTATGTATAGCATGGATGTCGGGAGTGAGTTCCCTGCTTTTCTAATATTGTTTTTATTGTTTGAAATTTATTTTATTGCTGACGGTACTGTTTATTGTGTTTTTAAAAACTACTTTCGGGGTGGTTTATTACCCTCTGAAAGACGGATTACATTGTGTCTATTTACTGAATCTATGTTTTTTTTTAAATTATATAAAGTCATTCGTCAGCTTTTATTTGAACAGATGGTTCTTTCTAGTTTTGTTATTTCCCTGTAATTTCCGTCTTGTTTGCTAAGATGAACTTTTATAGCAGTTTTGTCCCCTAGTCACATGAACTACGGATAAACAAATACGTTTTATATATTTTATACATATGATATATTTTATACGTCACACCATGAATTGACAGTTTCAAAATTAGAAATAAGCATTCACGTCGTTATAAAACAATTAAGAAGACGCTTTGTAGGGAACAGCTTTCAACCTCACAGAAGAGAGAATTTTTAATGATCACAATTATTTTCAAAGTAAATCGGGTTCACTGATAATAAATCATTAAACACAGTCCAAATTAAAAATCGGTGGTAGTAGATAACATCATATGAATAATTAATCATTGTAGAAAATAATATTAACAAAACCCAAATGAAACATGACAACGGAAAAACCGACAAAAAATAAAAACATTTCAGTCGCATCTGGGACTCGAACCCAGGAACTATGCCTATCCGGGGCAACCGCTTAACCAACTTAGCTAATAAGACCAGTTCAATTTATGCCATCTTCATCGATATCATATCTCAAATTCAAGATTTGTAAATATTATTCACCATTTTTAAGCCCATATTATTGGCAGCTATCTTTAAAGTGATCATAAAGGAACACAATTGCAACTTAGACAGTGTCTCGGATTAATATCCGATTTTTTTTACTTATATGCGTCATTTTTTATTTATTTGCGACTGAAATCTTTTTATTTTCTGTCGTTTGTTTCCGTTGTCATGTTTCATTTGGGTTATGTTAATATTATTTTCTAAAATGATTAAATATTAAAATGAGGTTTTTAAATATCAATAAAAATAATTAATAATTAAAAAAATTTCATATAAATAAGTTGTCTCATTTAACTAATAACATTATTAAATATAATTAAAATACTCTAAATTTTATTTTAAAAAAAATTATAAATTGACCCTCTGGCTAAAAAGGTTGTGCATTACTGCTTTAGACAATTCAATCTTATGTACCCTCTTCTCGATCATAATGACTACTTCAACATTTTTATTGACTTTCGATAGTCTCTCTCTTCCCTTCGAGGGTCTAGAAAATCGTTCATTTGGTTCCCAGAACGAACTGGCATCACGGGAAAATGCAGATCCTCTAGTCAAACAATGCGCGTTCAACCGATCATTCACCAATTTCATCCTCCTGATGATTGTTTTTCGATCATCAAAGACAGAGTCCTCACAGATTGTGATGAATTTGGGTACACTATTAGTCAAAAAGTAGCCATCTTTATCTCGATTTAAAGAGATATTCTACTGAAACCACCATTTTACCAATTCCCATCTACGGAAATGCATGGAATTAGGAAATTGCTTTGATTCTTCCAACCATTTTAATATTCTAGTTTTTACTCTAACGTAGATCTACTCATTGTACTATGACGTGGAAATATTTGATCTGGTTACAAAACCATTAAAGAATTTCGAAAATTGTATTTTTAAAAATCGTCATTTTTTCATGCGTACTTTGAATTATTTGCCAAGAAAGCTAAATAAAACATTGGTAATATTTCATTATTTAAGCTTTTGAAAACGTTTTTGGAATGGCTATTCTTTTTTAATTACATTTTAGCACGACTTTTTAAGAATACGCTAATTCAAAGAGTAATTAGTAATATTCATATAATGTCAATTTTATTATGCAATCCATATAATAAAATTGACATTATATATCATTTCCTTCGCTTTATCGAGGCGGCTTCCATTCTAAAAGTTCACTTACATGAAGGAACTTCGTCGCTGCTATTTGAATAGTAGCGATGAAATCGCATCATGTAACAAGGCATTCGCTGCGAAAAAGTCATGGCGACTAGATTAGAATGTGTTAGTGTTTAAGTCTACGCCCGAGAAATTTGACGATCATTTGACCCAGTTGCCGGTCACATTACCTCTTCGCCACTACGCGGCGCTACTATCTCCTCGTCTGACATCTCAAATCGCTACTCACTGGTTGTTGAATGTTTTTGGTTTGTTTCATGTATTTTTGGATATTTCACTCTACTTACCTTCGCAGTTTTAGTGACTCCGTGTGTCTAACTAACTAACTAACTAAAAATCACGCCATAGGGGTAAGCAGAAAGGACGGACCGCCAAACAACTCAATTTTGGCATACACTTCTTGCTTTATTCGCATTCATACATTGTTTCATACATTCTCTTCTATTATTCCGACTTCTGACGTGGCCGACTCAATTATTTGATTCACTTGATCGTGTCATGTCTTTCTCGGGTGTTCCCGGCTTCTTCTTCCATTCATATTCGTGTCATATATTCTTCTTACACTCCTTTCTTCATTCATTCCCTCCAAATGCCCAAATCATCTAAGGGTTCCTTTCTTAATCTTATACATTACGCTTATATCAGCCTTGCATTCTTCACGAATCTAAATATTTTTCACACAATCATACATGGTTTTATCATATATTCGCCTCAGAGATCTCATTTCTACCGCATTCAGTTTACTTTCATCCTTCCTCTGCCAATTCCATGCCTCACTTCATACATCAGGGTTGGTATCAGCACTCCATTGTCGACTGCGATCTTTGCTTCTTTGAATAACTTTTTGTAAGCGCCAACCGCTACACAATGTGTATCTACTAGCAAGTAAAATAAGTGGCGATCTCTTAGCAGCGACAAAATCGTTCCGTATGACCAAATGTTAAGTATCAAGTATTACTCATTCATGCATCCAAAGAAACATTAAAAAATATTCATATTTTAAATAAGTTCGCGGATTAATTAATTGTCATATAAATATGAAGAAAAAAACAGTGTACGTTATATATAATTTTTTATTGACTCGATAAGCAATGAGTAACTCAAATAATTAAGTAAGGTTCGTATTAGTTAATTTTTAACCTCCCTTCTCAAAGTAACAAAATAGTAGGTTACTTTAATCTGCGGTTGTCAAACGTAACATACATATAAAACGATATAATTACGTTATTTCTTCTACAGTGATGCATTGTGGGGTTGTAATGTTATTAACCTCCATTAGTGCAATGTTGCACAATTTTCTTTCCTCCGTGGAGCACATAATGGCCATTAAGTGTGTTATTTCAAAACTGAAAGCTGACCTCATTTGAGAAAACCGTCGGCCTCCATGTTACTCAGGAGTAGGTACTTTAAAGTGCATTTTGAAAACCTTTGAAAAGTGCATTAAATCGTGACGTGAAAAAATCTCGATAAGAAGTAATAAATTTGTGTTCTGAGAATACATTTATATTGATATAACCATAAAAACAGAAAATCTTTTAGAATAGGTAACTTATAATAAAAATAAGTTACATTGAATAATTATGGTTTTTGCTAAATGAACAACGCTTTATTTTTACTAGACAAAAAATTTTCTCTACTGCGAAACCTTTACTAAACTAACTAACTATCTAACTCACTAGAGAGGACGGACCGCAATCAACTCGATCTTGGAATACACTATTGCTTCATTCACATTCATACATCATCTTTTACATTCTATTCTGTTATTATGACTTCTTACATAGCCTTAACCAAGTATTCAATTCACTTGATCATGCCATGTCTTCCTCGGGCGTACTCGACTTTTTCTTCCATTCACATTCGCGTCATATATTCTCCTTACTCACATTCGTTAATTCGCTCTACATGGCCAAACCATCTAAGCGTCCCTTTCTTAATCTTAGTCATTACGCTTACATCAGCCTTCCATTATTTGAGAATCTCAACAATTTTCATTCGATCATACATGGTTTAACACACATTCGCCTTAGATATCTCATTTCTACAGCTGGTTCTGAAAGCAGAGAATAGTCTCACACGGTGTATTCTGGCATAAAAAAAGTAGAACTTTGTTTTAAAAATTTCATTCGACGCAACTATTTTTATCTCGATACGTCATTTTAATCATAAGCAGAGCATCACATTCCTTTGAAATATCATTGGTTTCATAAAAAATGAACTAGAGAACAAAAACTACATAAAAAATTAATTTTCAGCTAAAACCCGAGCGAGCCGGGTAGTATCTTCTAATTGTTAAAATATTTACATTTACCGTTTTATAACAATGTAAGATTTCATATACTGACGTACAAGAAGCGTGTGCAATTATTATTTGAAATGAAAATATTAATAATTATTTACACGATCCGATGCACATATTTTTATGTTTGTGCATAAAAATATGCATAGACAGTTATTTGGCTTGCTATTGGGCGAGCTGAGTGTGTAATAAAATAAATTTTCCGTTTGCATGAAACCAGTTGCTCGTGGCTTACAATCCATTATTTATATCCCGGTCTGGAGTATTCATTTCTATATTACTGTTATGTATCTGTCATGTTGGTGGTTGTAAGAACGGAAATTTGATGTTTAGGTTGGTAGCATTGTGGCGGGCTGGTCGGCTGGGCTGTCTATCGTATAATTTGAACTTGTCTGAAGTGTGAAGATAAAAGTCTTATAAAGATATCGTCTATAATTCAATTACCTGAGTGTAGACATATTAATTACCATGTACCTATCATATGGCATATGACTGGTTGTCTTGAGGTACTAACTTACTAAATAACCATCTCGCCAACTCCATGTAAGTGAGGATATAACGCCATACACTTTTTATATAAATTCTTAACTCTCATTAATTATGAACTCAGTATTCCCATTGAAAGCATTAACTATAATGACTTGATAAAATAACTAAATTTACTAAATCTCTCAGATCGAAGAATTATTTCCGATTTGATTCAAAACTGTAAATGGTGCTATAGGCAGCACTGCTTTAATCAACCTCATTCAATTTCATATACCTACGAGAGCTAATCGTTCCAAAATCCTGTTTAAATGTAACAACACCAGGATTGAGTAATACAAACACTCGCTAGTAAAAAAAAACGTAGGTAAAAAGCTAGGAAGAAAAAAGGAGTAAGTAATTAAAAACAAGTGTTTATTAAGAACGTATGTACAAAATAAACAAATATATTTTATTTCTTATGTGAATGTAACTGAGGACGGAAAGAAGTTAAGAAAGAGGAAGTTTTATAAATACCTGGATATTCAGATCTGGTAACTAAACACAACTAAAGTTATTTATTTTATTTTATTTTTTATTTTATTTCATTTAATTTTTTTTCGTAAGAATCAATCACTTTGTGGTTTGACATTGTATTAAGTAAATGAAACACGTTGTTATAAACCACGATTATATTTTATTTTCATCAACCGGTTTCGCTTAACTAAAGCTTCATCAGGGTAAATATAATAACAGGTATTAAGCTTGAGTTAAGCGAAGCCGGTTGATGAAAATAAAATATATTCGTGGTTTATAACAACGTGTTTCATTTACTTAATAAAGCTATTTATTTAAAGTTTTGATTGAACTTATTATTATATTTGATCTACATTAAATAAAAAAAATAAATAAAAAAAATGGAAAATTTAAATGAAGTTCTACGAATTAAATACAAAAACAATTAATTTACTGTGCCTTTCACCAGTACCTTGTTCTGAGAGTATGTACCACTCTGATACGGGCCGCAAATGTATTATACATTTCTGTAACTTATTATGCGAAAGAGCATTAATGCAAATTATTATCGCACACCAGGATTTTAATGCGGGACCTCTGGATTCGTAGATAGCTCTTCCACGGAATTGGTCAATTTCTTCAATTATTAAGCAACACCTTGCAAATGATTGAAGCTAAAGAGTAGTGTAAATTTAGAAATATATCATAAAATGCTTTGTAAAAAGACGAAGTACTAAACACAAAACTGCTAATAAAAAAACTGCTAATTCAACCATACTGTGATATATTAAAAAAAATATATTTTTCTTCCGGTATTTTTTTTTAATGTAAGTCTTATAAAACTTAGTAATTACGAGAAATCTCTGATTTTTAAATAGTAATTTAATTATTCGTAGATTATCAGTGGGTTTTATTTCTAAATTAACATTTGCTTGATGCGTATTATATTGCGATACTATTATTAGGTTTGTTTATAATTATAATATAATATAATAATATTATAATATCGTATATCTAAATTAAGGAAAATTTAATTTAAACTACTAATTATAACAATAATAAAAATGTTTTATTATCTTCTTTTTATAACAAAATAACAATACTGATATCCTCACTGGGTTTCCCGTGACGGGGATTTCATTTACAAAATATTAAATTGCAATATATTCAATTGATGTGATGATGTAAAAAAAATAATTGTAAGGTGAGGTATTTTAGGTGCAGTTGAGTGGTTTCGTTGATAGTCTGTATTTGGTGTTAACATATTTTCCATTTCAGATCTCTCCGTGTAACGTATCCAGTGTTTTATTTGATTTTTAAATTTATTATGGCTGTTGTGTTTTAGTACCATTGTATAATTTTTTTTTTTAATTTAATGTAATTCACTGTAATAAACTGCACAGTTTGAAAATGGCCTTAAACGCCGAAACAGCTTTCACAATAATGAAAACTAAAAATGCTCGCAGAACTTAATAATAACATTAATAAATTTGATTTACATTAAATTTAAAAAAAAATAAATGGAGAGAACACAAAAATCAATTAATGTAGTATAAAAAGTTTTTCTGTCCAAATCTTGTGTTTGTGGTTCCCTGTTCTTTGTGTTGTTGACCCTGAGACCTAGTGTTTCTAATATGTATGATTGCTGTTATTTCGTGTTTTTTTTTTGGTTTATGAATGTAAAGCAACAAATCTGTTAAGACTCTGGTAAATGCTCTTGAAGTCTTCAAATTGAACTACTGCAATGATTTGTATGCTGGTCCGCCTAATGCACATTTGAACAGACTGCAGGGGATGTTCAACACAACAGATTGTCTAGTATACGGTGCCACCAAATACTGTCATCACACTCCTCTTCTATGTGACTGTATACGGCTTCAAGACACTGAAAAACTTCAGTTTAAAACTGGTCTTGTGGTGCATAAGGCACTGAACGGGCTAGCACTATCATACTTGACTGATCTCTGCGTGGAAGACAATCTTACTCAGGCAACTCACGCTCTGGTCAAGTCTGATGCGTCGAAAAGACTGGTTGAACCCTTTCGTACGAATGCTGCAAAATTTGGGGACCGATGTTTTAACGTGCTGGGTTCACATTATTGCAATGGCTTTCTATTTAGTCTGAGGTCAGAAATCAATTTAGAAATAAAATGTATTTTATATGGCAACGCCGTGGTAACCGCTGCCTACTAGCATCAAACTCCTCAGTGAGCGCTGGGCCCGAGCTCCCTCAGGACTACATCCAACATAACTGTTTTATTTTCATTTATTTTGTATGAATTCTATATTATTTTTCAAATTTTAATTTTAGTATATTATTTATTTTATACATTTTGTTTGAACTTGTGTGGGATTGCACCAACCTCCCCGCGTTCTGTGATAATACAAAATTACTTACTTAAGGGGGCTACAAACTTTAACAAAATGTATAACACCCTTGGGGCTCTATGGAAAAGTTAATAATTTATTAATTGATTAATTATTTAATTAGGTGGGTACAATAAAAACTGCACCCCGCAGCAGTCGTCGCGTCTTAATTCGGCAAACTTCATTAGCAGCCTTGAGCGCGGTAATAAATAATAACGCTTAGCTTAAGTTCAACACAATGCCGGCTAGTTGCTGCTTGCTGGTTATACTGGGGGCTTGCAAATTGCAGGCGTTTAAGAGTGTTTAGCACGCGGGCGCTGATAATGAGGGGCGGCCGTAAATCACCTGGCTTTCTGCTCTGCGCTGCACCGTGAAATATAGCCCGCCGGGTATTTTTGCAGAAACGTATGTAGTAGTTTTGAAAGTTAAGGCTGCGCTTTCATAAATTTGTGAAATTAATATTTTTGTTTATGGTTTTTGTGGGGCTGTATTGTTTTGGAATTTATTTTGGTTTTGCTGTACGAAATGGTTATGAGTAAAACTGATATTTATCACAAATATTTAATCTTTTTTATCTCAAACACAATAGAAAATTACGTTGCGGGGTTAAGACTACAGCTCGAAACCATTTTAATATGAGGATAACAGCATTACCGAAGGAGTTGTTTCACATGCTAGTAACAGGACAAAAGACAATTATTAAAATTATTCTTCATGTACCATACTTTACAGATTATGCAGAAATTTTCAAGATTTTAGGGTAACGATTAGAAAACGATTAAAAAACTTTATGCTGAATCTGCAATCCTTCATATCATCAAATTTATTCTTCATATTCTCCTACAACCCCTATCGACAATATTAACAAGATCTTCGACAAACTACACCCTTAAAACTTAATACACCAACTCAAAGATAATATTGGAATAAATATATTTATGAATAGATTCTTTTGCTTTTTTATAATTTTTTTAAATATATTTTTTAACTTAATTTTATAATCATTTCACAATATTATTATAACATAAATACGTTATCACCCCAGTGCAGGTTCTCTTAGTGAGGCGATCAAGAAATACAAATATATTTTACAGTACCTACACATCATTCTATTAAATTAGGAACTGCTATTAAATTAATTCACTGGCAATATTTGCCAAGTGGCAACACCGACGCGCGCATGTGCAGTCAACAGCCGCCCCAACGTCAGAGTTTACGAGAAACCGAAATGTCATTCGAGTTCGGGTACCGATTGCTTCCAATTCGTTTTTCCTACATACTATCTTCCGTGTTTCCTCCTTCTCGTAAAATATCGTTGTGACTAAAATTGTAAGTTAATCTGTTTTTAAATAGAATTATATTAATTTAAATATCCCCGATCTATCATTCACAATTTTCTAATCAATATTCCCATCTTAGCCACCGATAATTGGTGACCTCGACTAGATCTGAACACGCAACCTTCTGACAATTAAATATTGCTTACGATATGATAATTATCTGTTAATAGATAGAAAATAATAAACATATGGCATAATACAAATTTAACATAATCTTCCCCCACCTAAGAAAGTTGATCGTTCTTTGAGTAATATTTTTTTATCATATTTTTTGTCATTTTTGTAGTATTAATATTATTATGTAATACTCAAATTAATTTATTTACACATCCCATACATAAAATATTTTCAAAATACCTCGTTGATATTCACGTAAATCCAATTATTTGGGAATTTTCGCCAAAATTTTAACATATTTTCAAATTATTGATGATAGCTGAATGGAAAAAATCATGCCCAAGTTCGTAATAAATATAATGTAAATATTATATTAATCGACATTTTGCTGAAATATTTCTCTTAATAACGCACTAATAAAATGAGGAATCTGTTGGCTAAATAAATTAGTTAATCTACTGTTAATTTCTGTGAAAAAATAATATTCCCAAAATTTTAAACATGCACAATCTTTGATAAAAATGCCCGCACATGTTTAAAATGATATATCCAGTAGATTTCATATACTCTTAGTGAGTTAATAAGAGGAAAATTTCAGCAAAAAATTGTTAGTACAATATTTATATAATGAACATGGGCTTAATAATTTTTCATTCTGTTATCATGAAACTAAGCTGATTAAATGAACGAAATAAATTTTATCGCTTAAAGGAGACTTTATTAGCTTTAAACTATATTTTTTTGAAAAATATATAATGTACCCTATTTAAAATACAACAAATTAATCTTATTAATTGATAAACTAAAGTTTTTAAGACAAGATTTTTGTGCATAGCGCAAAGGGTAACAATTTTTTTTATAAACAATAATTATTAGCCTGAAACACTCATCCAAATTGAAAAAACCTTCCGAGAAAAGATAAATGTCGCCGACAGAACTCGAACCTGCACCCTTCTGATTGCCGGTCAGATGCTCTCACGTTGAGCTACGTCGGCTTATCGCAAACCCGCCAAGTTAATCAATATATACTAGTGTTTCATTCAATAATTACTGTTTTTTTATTATATTTCACCTGTAAACAACCAACTTTATTAGTATGAGGAAGGCTTGTAACGGCTAAATCCCTCAATAGATGGCGTCAAACTCAAAATTAAATACTCAAAATTAAATTAAGTGGAACATGGTAAAAATACATCACTTTTCGATCTAAATAATTTATTAAAAATATGAGCAGGTTCAAAAGTAGTATTGAACAGACTAAATATAGTAAATTAATAAATTTGCATATTAAAAATATATAATTTTTGAAAATTCTAGAATATTTAACAATTACAAAATCAATAAGATCCCAAAAATGCAAAGGTATCCAAAACACATGCTTCAGATTGTTTACACGATGGCATTCCTACATTGTGTACATGTGAAAATGTTGAACTTGTGAAAGCATACATTTATTTAAGGGTTCATTATTGATAATTTTTTTAAGTGGGATTTACAAATAAATAAGGTTTGTATACAACTAAGATCAATTGTTAGTAGATTATTTAAATTAAAATTCTTTGTTTCAATATGTATACTTCGAATAATATATTTATCATTAGCGGAATCTGTTATAAGGTACGGAATTACAGCCTGGGGACTTTTCTCTAAAACAAACATCAATCATGTTCAATCAGTGCAAAATTCATTGGTTAAATTATTAGCTCATAAACTTTTATATGAACATATTATTCCATACTTTTATCAGAGTCTCATAATTCTTTCAGTGATAGCATTTCTGTGGTACAAAATTAAT
The DNA here is from genome assembly GCA_022606495.2 of Halesus radiatus. Lineage (NCBI taxonomy): Eukaryota > Metazoa > Arthropoda > Insecta > Trichoptera > Limnephilidae > Halesus > Halesus radiatus. The sequence goes on along the minus strand of JAHDVE020005123.1, from coordinate 33,790 downwards.
ATTTCATTACATTAATAACCCTATACATATAGACTAGAGCACATTTACAATACTCTTCTCAATTTTAATGAAGGATTAATGGTTCCTAAGCATAAAAACAAATATGGGCAAAGACCTTTACATCACATGTATAAATATGTTACCCGCTGAAATAAAAAATAAAAAAACTTTTTTTAAACTAAACAATTAATAAACACATTGAAAACTTGGCTAGCTGAAATAAGCTGTTTGTATTAGATAATAATGAAATATTATTTTACGTGATTAATTGCTTTCGTTCATGTCTTTATTTTTTTAATATATTTTTGTAGAAATATTTTTGAGTAAGATTCATGAGAAATATTTATGTTTTAAGTTTGTTATATATATTTTTATTTTATATAGATATATATATATATACATATTTTGTAACCTTATTCTTAAATTTTGAGTTTCGAATAACAAGCTCCCGTTAGACAAACTAAAAAAGTTGTTTATCAGGACTTTTGCATTGCATTTTTTCTTTTGTAAAACGTAAATAAAAAAAAAATGAAAAAATCTAAATTGCGAGACTTGGCAAAATGCAATGAATAAACAGAATGTTGTTAAATTTTTAAAGGAATATGTAATTTACATTTATTATGCCTTAATAATATCGTTCTTCTTGTAATGAAAAATGTCAAATTTTCACCCCGATGAAAGATCGCCATTCATGTTCGATACGTTGCTTTAAATAGCTTTAGGCATGTTTAGTGATTAGATCTGCATAGCCAGATAATTTCACACCTTCCCCTTCTTCTTCTATATCTCTTTCCCTTCCCGATTCCCCCCAGCTTCACGATATACCCCAATTGATTATGTCAACTATTGAGGCAGGTCCATAAAAATTATTTTCATCCGGCGCAACCTCGGAATTTTATTACTCTTCTCTCTGCATCCACCAGAGGCGAATTTGTCTGGGCTCGGTTCGAAGCGGGAAACTTTATGACAGATGAATCAATTATAGAGGTGAAATAGCCAAGATGGCGGCTCTAGAAGGCCAAACTAGCGGCGATAGCGGCAGCGGCGGGCCCTTAACGTGTTTTCATTTGGCCTGCGAGCAAATGGCCCCTTGAATATGAAGACGGATCCCGAGTAATGAATCCAGCAAGAGTTTATTTTACGAATATGAATTTGTGTTTTTTTTTTAAATTTCAAACTTTATTTCCATACGTATACGATACAATATGGGCCTTTAACATAGTAAGATAGGAAAATAAATAAAACAACTCATTAATTAGAAGAACATGTACTCGAACAAAAAAAAAATTCATAGAAAAATAATGTTAAACGGTAGCAGTCAAAAATGTATGGGAATTCATTGACGATGATATTAACAGTTCTTAGAAATCGAAGCATGATACCGATAAAAATGACGGAACGGATTGGGGTCGCTGAAACTCAGTAGATTAGAGCGTAAGGTCCCGGAAGGTCGTGGGTTCGAGTCCCAGTTGTTACCGTTATATTTTTTCTTTTCTGTGTCTTTTCGTTTTCATGTTTCACTTTGAGAGATGTTAATATTATTATCAATGATTAAAAATGTATAACGATGAGATTTAAAAGCTTCAATAATTTATTCTAAAATTGAAATTATATGAAGCTAGCAATTGAGAAAGTATTAAAAATTTAAGTATTTGCTAAGTATGAGCAAAAATAAATATAAAAAAGTAAATTCTTAATAGAAAATTTTAGTATTTTGGAATTATGACAAGTGATTCCGAAAACACTGATATTTAAATGATCAAAAACTATGTTTCGTTTGTTTGATAAGTTTTTTTTAACCCTTGAAGACTAATATGAGTCGTTTTGACTAATACTGCATTCATTTAGTCGGCGCAAAAGTGCCGCTTTTTTCTATATACGACACCCCTGTTAGTCCTCTCTACGGAGAACAGATTGACATTTTAAAAGATTAATAAGAGAATGAACCATAAGTTAGTTGTAGAGGATTAGAAAAAATGACTTTCATTTCCGTAAATTTTCTTGAGTATTATGTCACCACTAATTTTGGTCTCGAAAAGTTCGAAAAAGTCCTAAGGTTATTATTATTATTATTTTTAAATAAATTCTCTAAAGTTAGAATTAGACTTAAAATAACAAACACGTTTGAAACCTTCAAAAGCAAAACATGTATTTTGTAATGGTTGATAATAGTGTTAGTCAAAACCACAAATGATTCTTTAAGAATTAAAAAAAAAAGTTAGCATTCTAGGGTTTTTTTTTTAGTTATGTGATTGGCTTTCACCCATTAAGGGCGATCTCGGCCATGTATAATCAGTTAGATTTTAATTGTACAGATTGTTCTTAAAATTAGTTACTTTTAAACAAGATATAATATTTGGGCAAATAAAATTGAAGCAGATAAGTTAGATAAGTTAAACAGTGTAAATTTATTTGTTTTTAATCCCCAATGACTTAAATTTTAATGCCATTTTTATTCTAGGGTTAAATATCATTCAAATATTTATTACATGAAGTATTGGAGAAACAACTAAAAATTGTAATCTAAGCCTATTTGAATGAAAAATAATGTCGCTAATTTATAAAAGATCTTTCGCCTTCTAGGTCCCATACAGTTGAATGAAATTGATAATCTGTTGGAACACTGTATTGAAAATGTTTGAAAATTTTCATCAGGGATAAGTAAAAATTAGTCTTGCTTTGGGCACACCAACACGCCTATCTACATTAAATGTTGCTGTTAATTTATTTATTTTAATGAGATGAGTGATTTTTTTTGCTGCTACCAGTAATTTAAACGAAATCGGTTTGTTTTTAGATTTTCACATTCTCGTTTCTTTTGCAAAAATTGCAATCAAGTATGATTCTGTTAAAACTAACTAACCATAACGCCGTTTCAACGCAGGGGTAGGCAGAGAGTACGGACCGCCAAACAACTCGATCCTGGCATACACTTCTTGCTTCATTAATGCATCGTTTGATACATTCTCTTCTGTTATTCTGACTCCTGACATGGCCCGCATCTAGTACTTGATTCACACGATCGTGCCATGTCTTCTGAGGACGTCTCCGATTTATTCTTCCATTCAGATTCGCGACACATATTTTCATTACACTCCTTTCTTCGTTCATTCGCTCTACATGCCCAAACCATCTAAGCTTCCCATTCTCGATCTTAATTATTACGCTTACATCAGACTTGCATTCACAACATTTTTCACACGATCATATATGGTTTTACCACACATTCACCTCAGAGACCTCGTTTCCACAGAATTCAGTCTGCTTTCATCGTTCCTCTGTCAGTTCCATGCCTCACTGCCATACATCAGAGTTGGTATCAGCACTCCATTGTGGACTGCTAGCTTCGCTTCTTTGGACAACTTTTTGTTTGCGCCAACCGCGTTCAGTCCTCCGTTAATGGAGTTTCCTGCATTCACCCTTCTTTCAATATCCCTATCAGTCTTTCCATCTCTCGTAAACATGCTTCCCAAATACACAAACTCATCGACCTACTCCAAGTATTCATCATTCACAACTATATTGCACACTGTTTTCGTACTCTCTCTTTCAAACACCATGACTTTAGACTTACTTACATTCATCATTAGCTCATTCTTCATACATACTCCTAGATACGAGGGACTGTAGATCTTCTATACTATTAGCAATCAGCACCGCATTATCAGCATACAACAGGCAACAAACTTGCAGACTAGTCATTTTTGCGCCCAAGCCCACCTCTTTCAATTCTTGCATACAATTATCCATCTATAGATTGAATAACCACGGTGACATTACGCAGCCTTGCTTTACACCTTTTGTGATGTCAAACCACCCCGTAAAATCACCGTTTGCCCTAACACATGCAACGCTTCCCCCGTACAGAGATGCGATTGCCTGTATAAGATTTGTATTCACTCCATACTTGGACAACACCTTCCATAACTTTTTTCTGTCAACTCGGTCGTATGCTTTTTGTAGATCTCCAAAAGCACAGAAAAGTTTCTGGTTTTTTGCCAGAAACTTCCTGTGAGCATACGCAACGAGAAAATCTGATCCATGCACCCCCTTCCACTCATAAATGCACCTTACACATCCCATATTTTATCCTTTGTTTTCATTTGTACCCTTTCAATCAATATCCTACCATACAGCTTTCCAACTGAACTTAGCAGGCTCGGTATCAGGACTACTGTGAGGATTGCTAACTTCGCTTCTAATAAACATACATTGATCTCCCTTTGCTTGTTTTGTGGTGTTTCACTGTTGCGTTGTATGTCACCGGGCGTCTAAAAATCCCGACATTAAGGTTCAGCAATGATACATTATTTATTTATTATTACATTACGTAGATACATGGCATTATATGGCAAGTAACATAATAAAAAGTATATAATATTGTATAATAACTAATGCCAAATGAGAATATTTAAAAAAATTGAAAATAATTTAAATTAAAATTGTACAAACGCCATTATGTCTTGTCAAGTCGACATTAGTTCCCAGCTAGGCAGATTGCCTCTTCTAAGGTACCAAATGCTCCAGTTATGTGTGGTGTAATGCGTGTTTTGTAATTACTGTGTTTATTTCATCCGTCTACTAAGTGTGTTATGAATAGGCCCCAAACATTACTTTGTAAGCTGCTAACTCGGGTAAAACTACAGCCTGTAACTTTTATACGGGTAGTTAGGAAAATACCACTAAGTTGCCCCAGTCCAGAATACTGGACCTGCGCGAGAATCCAGTAAGCATACAAGTCTTGTTTGAGGTTTGGGTGCCATAATTGATTTGACAGCTGAAGTTTTGCCTTGTGACGACTATTATTATCTCTAAACAAATAAACGTTTGTTTTATTGCAAAATTATTTTTTTTTAAATGTATTTAAATCATAAATTTCTTAAGTAGGTACCTACTTTTGTTTTCCATTTTGAAAATATTCTACCAAAACAAACCTTCTTTTTTTGAACATATAATCTGTGGCTAACTAGAGTTAAACTAACCTATGACTCATAGCGTTATGGCAAAAACTTTACATATTGGATTTCATTCAAACTACTCTTTGAACCTTCCCGGTACTAATAAAAACAAATTGTGCTATTTTCAGCGAAATCGGTCAAGTAATTTTCGAGAGAATCGAGGACAGACAGACAGACAAATATTTATTTTATATATAGAGAAGAGATTTAACTGTTTATGATAAAAATAAATTAAAAAAAATATTCATGTTGCCTGTTTATTTATCAATGGCAAACAATTATAACTTTGTACCGTTATATCGAACATAGTGAGCAATTATGTATTCTAAAGCCGCCTCCACACACATTCGCTCGGTGTTTTAAAGAAAACATGTGAGAAGGGATCGATCAATGGGCTTGAATTAAGGAAAGGACGGCCGGACAGCTGAGCCTTTTGACGAAGTAGCTTCAGTTAGTACCAGTGATAGGACGAAGGAAGTGTGCAGAGTGAATATTTAAATTAACTGAGATATTTGAAGTGCAAAAAAAGTTTTTTCGTAAAATTATTAAAACAGGAAACATACTAAAAATAATAGAAATGTTTGCTTTGATGGCAAATATTTATATGTACAATCTTTTGCTTGTGAATTTCAGTTTTAACAAACTGCATGCCACTGCTTCAGGCGCCAAACAAAATGATAAAATTCATGCCATCGGCAATACTGCCATTCAACGGGAATCGTATTATTTTCATTTTATTGATTCTCTTCGTCGAAAAATGTAGGTACAGTTCTTTAGTACGACTGTTTTTATCGTGGATTTTTTGTTTTGTTTCTGGACAATAATTTTTTTCTAGTTATAACACAATATTATACGTGAACTCTAATGCTAAGGTAATAATAAAAAATATGTGCCCCAATAAATCAGGAAATAATAAATACAAAGAACTAATTGTTTGGACACTATACACGTAATTTACCCCTGTTCGAGCAGTAATAAGGAACTCCAGTACACTTTTTTTTATCAATGTTGACCTTCTCACTTAAATGTCAGTATTTATTTATTTTTAAAAGTTCGTTTTCATGGGAAAATGAATTAACATTTTTTTTTAAAGCCCACTAAAACAGCCTGAATCCGAGCGGTGACCAGGTGACGTCACACGGTCATACGGTCATTCAGAATGAATTTACACATAAATAATTTAGGTTCGAACAACCGCGTGACGTCGTTCTAGTCTGTCATCAACAAAACAGACTGTTTTGATGAGGTTGTTTTTTATTCACTTTTAAATAACGATTTTTAAATTCTGCGTGTATAATAAAACGTAAATATTCAAAATCGGCGTTTGTTGATCCATGTGAATATATAGTTTTTAACCTATACAAGTTGTTCTGGAGTTCCCAATTTCAGGGTAGTACATATTATTGGCTATAATTTTTAAGATAAATATCAAGTACTCGTATGTAGATATTACTTATGCAAATATGTAGAATGCTTAGATTACTAACATCACATTTCGCTTAGTATCAAAGCTCAGTCATTTTCTAAACTAACTAATCATAAATTCGTTTCTACGGAGAGGGTGAACTGCCTCACAACCCCGTCTTGCCAGACACACCTTGCCTCATTCATATTCATGCGTCGTCTCATACATACTCTTTTGTTGTTCTGACTCTTCACATGGCCCGATTCAAGCAGGTTTTTGAGTCACTTGGTCATGCCATGTCTTCGTCGGAGTTCCCGACTTCTTCTGCCAATCACTTTCGCATCATGATTATTAAATAAACAAACGGTTTGTCATAAACCACTACTATATTTAATTTTTCGCTAACCGGTTTCCCTTAGGTCAAGCTTCCTTAGGGCAAATAAAATAACTTATATATAACAGCTAAGTAAGAAGTTTTTAAGTCTAAGGAAAAGGATAAGGAATTATTTAAAAAAAAAAACGAGAATAGGCCTCCAGCTTGGTTTTTGAAACCAGTGCTCTACCACTGAGCTAAGGAGGCTCTGAGCTCTTAAACCTTCTGATTGCTGTAATTTAAATCCTAAAGCGTTGATCGTTTAAGATACAGCAAACAAAGCACTTCCAGTATAATGGTGTTTTCTTATTAACGGTTACTGTAATAATTTCTTGATAATAGTGAGAAGAGTGAGAATGATTAAAAATTAACTTGAGTTGTGTTGATATTTACATTTACTAATATATTGCTTCAATTTGTCAGTGTGGGCCCACCCATTTCTCGTTTCTAACCAAAAACCCTTTCATGCAAATTTTCATAAATTATCGTAAATAAAAATAATTGTGGTACAAAGCTTGTGGCTCCTAAAAATAAAATATTCTTGTGTTAAAAATAACACATAAAAACTTTGATAATATATTAAAGCGCAATTAAAAAAAAGCAGGATACAGAAAATTAAGAAGAATACAGAATATTATTTTGTGTTGTATTAGAAATTCGCAATATTTAGTTAAAAATTAAATCATGAAAATACATATTTTTAAATGACTATTAGAAAAAATATAGAATATTTTAAAATTATTTTCCTTTCAAAACATAAACGTATAAATTATTTATGAACCGCTTTACTTTAATATATAAGATAATCTCAACCGGTTTCGGAAGCACCCTTCCCTCGTCAGGAATATATTAAAACTTAAAATTTATTTCTTTCGTCGACGGCATTTCAAATATTATGTTATATAAAGTCATATAATTTTTTAAGCACTTTTTTATAATATAAACGCGTTTCTACTGATGTTTAACAAATATTTCACCTAGAAAACTACTACTGTGCTACATGAATGATAATTTTTTATAACATTTTTAAGTCTGCGAATCTTTCCCGAGAGGAATGTTTTTTTGTTAATGTTGGTGTTTTTACTAAACAAATATCGTTGGAAATAATTGAAGTCATATATATTTCTTTCAATTACAGGTAAAATACCAAGTGGTAAATACTAAACAATACTACCAAATGAATCGCCCTGGTGAACCACCATGACCACCATTCAAAATTGAAACGTTGCTTGAAATGACAATAGCCGTGTTTAGTCACCAGATCTGAATAATCAGATACTTTCTAACCTTCTTATCCCTTCCACTCCTTTCCGCCTCATATTATACTCCGGATATTTAGGACTTTTTGTTGAATTTGTGTTGTTGTTCACATTTTTTTTTAAATTGTAGAAAGTAATAATTTGCGGTTTGACATAATATTATTTGAATTGATAAAAATGAATTGGTTTTCAACTAATTTTATTTTTTTAAAAACCAACCGGTTTACCTTTAGTCAAGCTTCATCGGGGTGATATTAAAAATGACAAAAATCATAAAATAATTATAAATTTAGATTGGCATAGAGGAAGACAAAATATGGAAAACGATTAAGGAACAGTGAAAAAGAGATATATTACATATAAAAGAGGAAGACAACATGTTGACAGCGTGAGAAAGTTAATCAAAATATAATTAGATATAAAAACAAAGTCATCGCATCATTTCAAATAAAATAAATTAAAAATTGAATCGCCGTTATTCATACGAAAAATCTCTCATTATTGCCAAAGATTTCCCTTTCACTTCCATAAATTATAAAATGGCCAAAACCTTTGAGATTGGATTTCTAGAAAGATAGAGAATTTGGGAACGTAATAAAGTAACCAGTCCCACCACTGACAAACGAGTCTCGGCGGTTAAATAAATTTACTTCTAGGTAGATCTGATGCTTCCGGAATGGGATTTCTAACATTCCAATATCCGGTTAGTTCCAATATCTTACTGGGATCTGATTCCGGCGAATATCTTCGGAATCCTCCTGATACATTATTACATTTATAGTATTCAAATCCCAACTCCTGGCGGCTGTAAACGATCTGCTAGGATTAATCTGTTCGAGAAAATCAGAATAATTTTATGCAATATAATAATAATAATAAAAAGAGTAAATTTCTATAGGGCAGTTTTGTGAAGGGTCACATCAAGTGCGCTTTATACTAACTAACCTAATCAAATATATTTGTAAAATAATAGATATATAACATGGCATATCTGTTATTATTTCAAATTAAAACTATGACATATAATATTCACGAGCAACAGATTCACTTACATGCACAATTTAGAATACTGTATAACAATTTAGAATAAGCAAGCGGTATAAATAATGAAATGTAAAGTATTAATATCAAAAGAGCAAGAAAATCTACCCAAATTAACCTAACCGAATATAATTAGAAAATAACATATATACTACATGAATGCAAATTAAAAACACAATTGAAAATATTCACGAGTAGCAGTCTCACTTAAATGAACATTTTAGATAATAATTTAGATGATAAGGGTGTAATTAATCAAATATAAAGTAGGTACAAATAACAACATAGCAAAGAGAATATTATTTGACATTATATACATGGTTTTTCACTGGATACTAAGTGAATTAAATATTTATAATATGATGAAGAACATGATGAAGCACCATTGAGGTATACAAATGGAGTAAACATTAACGAACGAAATATGGGCCACATAAATGATGCCCATAAGGAACTCCAGTCATATTTTTTTTAAAATTTCATTTTATAATCAATAATGACGTTCAAAGAACGCTAAAATGCTCCAAATCTATGGCCGATCGGTTTTACGGTTAGAATGTCAGTTGTCAAAATATGGATGAGTTTTACCGTATATAATTTTATATTCTATTCATAGTAAACCATAACTTAACATAAGTGATAACATTGTGTATATTTTTAGAAACTTTAACTCGAGAATAATAATAGTATTGAGCATTAACATTTTAAAAATATCCATATTGACAATTGGTTTACTCATGAATACTCTAATTAGTGTTATTAATAATAGCTTTTTCTTGTATATTAAACAACAATTATAGAGCTTAAAGTCACCCAAATTAAGTTAAAAATTTTCCAAAACTAAAACATTTTTAAAGTCATTATACTTTTCACTGGAGTTCCTCATTGGGTATATTGAGATAACACGGGCTTCAGTTGATTACAAGCGCTCGCCGGGTATGGATCTCCAAAGATTACTGCAAAATGTCTACATGACTGCAGAAGTCGTTCTAGAAAAAACAGAAAAAACAATGGAGTAACCTGTCATCAGTTTTACCACAGTCAGTATACTATAAATTGGACTTTTTATTCCAAAAAAAAACTGCCGGAGCACTATGACGCGATAAGGTACATTTCATCCCAAAATTCACTTTCGTTAATTATGTCGCAGGAATAAAATAATCATAGGTTCTAAATTCTAGATCGAAAGCCTATAATATAGATTAAAAGCCTTCACAATTTATTTTCATTGATTGATTTCTTAATTTAAATTAAAAACATGAATGTTTCTTTTGTAAAATTACTTGGAAGTCTTACAATTTCATGTCAGTAAAGAAATAAATAAATTATAGTAATTGAAAGCCACATAAAACATACGTTTATTTGAATATACACGAAATGTAATGTTTCGTATCTACAACACTACATAAAATCTACATTTCAATAAATTACCCTCCTGACGAAATCAGAAGCAATCAAAAGTGATTAAATAAAATTAATCGAAATGTTAAGCCATAAAGTAATTGCTTTCTTCGATGATAAAATATTTTCACCTCAAAGGTATTTTTCAATCTACTTTATAAATTTAGAATCTTGTATGTTTGTATACTTGTGTGTTAATTTATTTTTTACGCATTATCCCAGCACTGGAATGGGTTATGTAGTAGAATTAAAGACAGTAACATGTATTTTTTTAACAGTAACAATGAAATACACTTCAACTTGACATCCGAGGTCACCGGAGGAAGCGAAAGGTTAACTTTGTGTAAATAAATCGAGATGTACTGGGAAAAACTAACCATTTGACTTAACAGGAACGGCTGCGCTACCTGTTTCACACAAAACTTAATTTTGGATTTAAGGCCAAAATATTCATCCAAACTAATTGATATACTTTTTAAATTAAAGGTTTAGTAAATATCTAGTACGTATGATAAGTATTTTATTTATTTTTGTTTTAAATGGCTTGGGCACGTAGAGCGAATGAACGAAGAACGGAGTATAAGAAGAATATATGACGTGAATGTAAATGGAAGAAGAAGCAGTGGACGCCCGAGGAAGACATGGCACGATCAAGTGAATCAAATACTTGAGATAAATAATTAATAATTTTCATTTAAATAAATAATTTTCATAATTTAAGAGGCAACTTAGAAAATTATTTGCGGGTTTATTATATTTAAAAAAATATATATGTGATATTTGTTCTGTAAATATGATTACGTAAGAAAAAATATAAAAACAAAACATTAAAAAAAAAAAAAACTTTTTTCCTCTCGATGTTTTAAATAACGGAAAATATGTGTTCCAACGTAAATTGGTCGTTTTCAATTTGATTTAAAATCCACGGTAAAGCTTATTTTAATTTTTTTAAAATTTTTATTTTGTATTAAATTTTCCAAGTAGTCTGGTAAAACTTTTTTTTGTACATCACCGTTAGCCCGCAAATAATTGTTAAAGGTGCCTCTAAAATCCCGTAAAATCAATTCCTTTAATGGCCTATATTTCATAATATAAAATAGAAAAAAAAATTACTCTTACTCCGTACTAGATATTTACTATACTTTTTGATGCAAAAAAAAAGATCATTAGCTTTAGGTGAGTATTTTGGCCGTGTAATATGCAAGCAACTTATTAGCCATAACATTTATTTTTACATATGGTATCCGTACTACAAACAAAAGACAATCGACTGACGTTATGTTATCCACAGAACCGTGATTTCATTCGCTTTTCTGCCTCCTGCCGAATCGGTCGTGTAGTAGAACATACTAGTGACTTGCTGATTTGCATTTGCATCACTTCTCGCTTTTAAATTTACCTTCTGAATTTTGTACGTATCGAGAAATAAATTAATCAAATGGTGACCCTTCTTTTCTTTATCTCCGCGACAATCTTTAACGAAGACACTTGGTAAGTATTGGTAAGTATACACAATACACAACATACCGTCAAACATATATAATACCGTTAAAATCGTTAAAGCCGCAAAAAATGCTACTTATGATAATTTATCTGTGTTTTTAGGAAGATAAACAATCGAAAAAATCTATATTTTATCAAACATAGGAGCTCCCAAAAAAAGGAATTAAGTCTTTTCTTTGCAATATACCAACATAGGTAAGCCTGTTGAATAAATTTTACAGAACCATTAATTAGGCTCTGCAGTAAATTACGAAGAAAATACATAATCACACACTAATACCTTTCCGCGTCAGATTCATATTCTCGAACATTTGAAGTATTATTTCTTTGAAATTTATTCAGAGATATTTCATTGTTCACCGCCTAAATTAAAATTCCAGGAAACGAAATCAACGTTTGGATGTAGGTACGAGATTTGAATTTGATATGACGCCTAACTGTCTTCAGGCAATCGCATCATAGAATTATTAATCAACGGGAGTTTGGAATTCCTCGTGCCCGCAACCACCGATAGAAGCGCGTTGTGAGTGTGTCTGTGAGGCTGAATTAAGGTAAATTTTTCCTTACTTCGTGTTTGATTGATTAAAGTAGGGTTGTTTCAAATTCTTGTCACATTTGGTGAACATCAAATTGTCGATCAGCGCCGTTCTGAATGTCTGACATCTGAATGTTTCTCATTCATTTCATTATTGTTATTATTTTTTTTTTATTTAACTAAAAAATAATACCATAGATTTAATAACACAAAAGTATCTTAACAGCTTGTAAAAAAAATTTGGGAATAATATAAGACTCAAAGATGACTCTTGAAAAAAACGCGAATTTAATTGCAATAAAATTGCTAAAAAGGTGTCTTTTCTTGGAGTAATTAGATAAATTTTCGATTAAAAAACTAATTCGCTAATTTGCAAAACAATTGTTGCACCACACTTCTACTGTTCTAGTGTTCTTGAAAAAACTAAAAATAATCCAGAATAGAGCAATGAGACAAATTTTAAAGTGGTATAAATATAAGTCATTGCAGGAAATACTCAGGGAATTAGATATAAAGAGTGTCAAACAAATAAAAAAATAAAAAAAACAAATCCCAAACACAAAATTGTTCACTATATAAAGGCATTGAAATGTATAGCTCCCTTCCCAGTGAAATAAAACAAAATGTACCTAGATAAAGCATATTTAGAGTAACATATAAAAAATATGTATCTAATAAGTATTAGAAATAAGCAAAAAGTAAATAAGAAAATTAAATTGTAATAATTGATATTAGACTACACGAAGTGTTACTATTTTAAGTTTAATAAATAAAAAATAAAAAAATAAAAAGAACATTTTTTTGCACAAACTGCTCAATTGATTGAATTGGAAAGCAGCGCTATGTAGTGACAGTAATGGTAATAACAATAATAATAAAATTAATAATAAGAGGAAATTTCTATAGCGCAGTTTTGTGAAGGTTCACCTCAATTGCGTTTTATACTAACTAACCTAACCTAATACAATTGTAAAATAACAGATATTGTTTTTTGTTTTTGTAGCTTTATTTAGATGTAAGCAAATTTTCATACATCTAGTAATAAAAAACATATAAGATACATAATAAAATAAATAGAGTCATAAAATTATAACGGAAAGAATACAGTTAATAAAAAAAGAAATACAGTTACCCCAGTTCAAAAAAAAATAGGGTTTAAGGAATATAGTTAATACAAATAGAAATACAAGTCATAAATTTTTCTTTATGTATATAGCACATGTTTTACGGAAAGTGCGAAGACTTGAGGCTTCCTTTATGGAATTTGGTAAGTTATTATAAAGTTTTTGCCCTTTATAAAACACGCTCTTCTGTGTACACGTAAGTTTTGTTTTGGGAAGCCTGAAGTCTCGGCAACTCCTCGTAGGATAATTGTGAATATTTTCATGATACATAATATTAGTTTACAGATATTTAGGGAGCATGTTATTTTTAAGCTTGTACATCATTGTTAATGTATTATATATTATATGTTTAGTTGTCATCATATTTAAGTTTTGTAACATAGTTTTAACTCTAGTAAAGATATTACATTTCAGAATCATCCTCATTCCCCTATTTTGTATAACCTGTAGTTTATTATTTTGGGCCTCGTTATATAAGAATAGAACACTAGAACTATAATTTAAATGAGGAGTTACAATAGAATTGTATACAAGGTGCGTTGTCTTGAGATCCAAGTTATTCCTAATTCTTTTTAGGAAGCCAACTTTTTTAGCAATTTTCTTAGATATGTATTCGAAGTGTTTGTCGAATTTTAATTTATCATCTAATATTATACCCAAATATTTAATACTGTTAACCCTTTCTATCTTTGTGTTATCAATGGTTAGTATTGCATGTTCGGTTCCACCTTGACTATCAATAATAAGAAATTTAGTTTTCATAACATTCAGTTTTAGTTTGTTTATGTTTAACCAAAGTGTTACATTATTTATCTCTTCAATGGCGTCCTGTAATTTTTTTCTGGCTATATATAACAATGTATCATCAGCAAATAATTTAATGGCACAATGCTTTAAAACTTTAACAATATCATTTATATATATAATGAATAACGATGGACCTAGGACAGATCCCTGTGGAACGCCTTTACTAGTATGACGTGGATCTGATATTATACCACCATATTTTGTTACTTGCGTTCTTTCTGATAGATAATCAACAAACCAATTAATTTCTTTACCGTTAATTCCAATATTTCTTAATTTTTTTATTAATCTATCTCTATCGATTGTTTCAAATGCCCTTTTTAATTTTTATTTAGATATACTTCATAGTATAGTATATATATATATATATATGCAAATTAAAACTATGAAATAAAATATTCATGACCAGCAGATTCACTTACATGCACAATTTAGGATACTATGTAACAATTTAGAATGAACTGGAGGTATAGATAATCCAATGAAAAGTACTAGCAGACTCACTCAGACTTAACAGAGCAAAAGAATATTAATGACATTATATCGTACATGGTTTTTCACTGGATACTAAAGGAATTAAATAACAAGGGGGAGAAAACCGCAACTAAATAAGCTATGGAGGATCAAAAGAAAAAATATCATGAAATTCTGTTTCCACGTACGTGAATTTATGTTTTATATCGGATTAGATTTTTTAAAATAATTTTTATTTCTAAGACTCGGTTTAACGCTGATAAATTCTGGATGTTAGCAATATTTGGGGGAAGCTTATTCCAGATGACAGGGCCGGATATACGAAAAGCGCGATCATAGTGCACGGGTTTATTTGACCGAGAGGGTTCAACTAATCGGTTAGCAGCATTCAAATCTGCCAATCTCAAATAATCATCCGGGTCTTGTTGGACACATTGTTGGTAACATAGGTTAGGAAATAAGGTACACAGATATAATTTGAATAAATCGGAAATAATTATATCTAATACTAGCTGATGTATACCCGGCCTTGCTCGGGTACAATAATTCTCTAACTCTCTCCAAATAAATAAATATTCATTTGAATATTTTATTTCATTCCAAACGTTTATTTTTTTCGAAATATATCTAAATCATACAGTTCTTAAGTAGGTACCTAGTCGTGTTTTCCGTTTTGAAAATATTCTACTAAAAAAAACCTTCTTCTTTTGAATATGCCTTCTGTGGCTAACCAGAGTGTTATATCTATGGGCTAACCTAAATAAAACATGGCGGGTTCAATGTTTTCCATACTAATTTTAAAACGTCTTAGCAACCGTTTTAAAAATTGGATTTCATTCAAACTATTTTTTAAACCTTCCCGGCACTAATAAAAACAAACTGTGCTATTTTCAGAGAAACCGGTCTAGTGATTTTCGAGAACATCGAGGATAAATAAACAAACAAGCAAACTTACATTGATTTATATATATATGTAGATTGTGTTATACATGATAGCAACCATATCTACAAAATAGAAAAATGGAGATAGAAATAAATCTAAGATATATAAATATAATAAAAATAAATTCATTTCTCATATAGTTAATGCATTTGAGAGATGGTTCTAGAATAATATTATGCGTGTCAGATGATCACAATATTTAATAGTTCTGAAATGCACCGAGCGTCCAAGTTTAACGGGGACCATTAAAATGTTTAACATAAATCAAATTGGCGCTGAAGGTTGATTTGATGTTCATCAAATGTGACGAAAGTTTGAATAATACCCCAACCTAACCTTTGTCAATCAACATTTAAAAAAAAAAAATTATTAGATTTTACGCTCAGCTGAGCTTTTACGTCGTTTTTTTTTATAAACAGACAAACAATTTCATTGGCCTGTCTAGAGATTAGGAGTCGAAAGATCCCGTGTGACAGTTTTCTTTCAAATCAGTATAAATTACACTTCCAGGCATTTTCTGCTCAGTGCCCGTAGTGGAGCGGACATTTTTCGTAACACCGATAATTCCTCCTGTCTCTCCCCGTCCGAGCCTGAAGTTCTGGAATTCCCGCTTTGCCCACGAAACTAAAGCGCCAAACGTCACGTCAATGGCGTATACATTTACCACGTGAAATATTGCACGGCCCTTGGTATGCAGCGCCACGTGTCAGTAGGCTTTTGAACTACCTCAGTTCATGGTGTACGGCGTACGCTGTACGTGAACGCGTGCATGTGTCGTGGAGTACCTCTTTACTCCCGCGCTGGAATTTTATAGTGAGCTGCAGTATTTGGGTTTCCCTACTGAAAAATGTCAAACTAAAATATTAACGTTTTAAATTTAAAGCGGGGTTGACGTTCGACCAATATGATTACAATTTACAGTAAAAAACTTCGGTCTTAGGGTATTTTTAAGAAAAGGAAGGAGGAGAAATTCTGGCAAGGAAAAAGATATGAGGAGTGGGTGGATATCTGGGGGTCAGTATGTCCAGGAGTGATAAACGTATAAATCCATCCCTCCCACTGCGGTGCAAAGCGATGGGCAGAGAGAGTCCGACTGGAGAGGACAAGGGGTATCCCTCAACCAGCCTCTTCCGATCCAGCCCACCGCGCAGTTGGTAAACAGATGCACCACCCAATGAACCCGGTCACTCTTGCTAAATCACCGAACGTAGCGAACCACTTGAGGTGACCTATAGCAGAGGTGTTGATAATATAGTAGTAGTTCTCGGGGCGGCGGTACCTATACCCTTTCTTCCAAATTGAATTTAAAGCAGCCAAAGTTTTAATTCCGTATCTTAGTGTTTCACCGGGGCGATACTTCTACCACTCCTGTATATACTATGCAAACTAAATGCAAGTGGATATTTGAATAACCTATTCATAATGCTTTTGTTGCAATTAAATCAAGAAAAAATGTCTTACCGTTGTTGTTGTAGCTAAGTTTCAGGGAAATCTAATCCCCTCGAAGTAATATTAGTAAATAACACAAAATGGCATAGTTAGTTTAATCTCTTAAACTGAAAGTACCGAATATGTTTTCGGGTAGGCTTATGGGGTATCAAGTGTTTTGGTACCATGGGTGTCGTTAGTACAATACGAGAAGGTACTTAAACTTTAATTTTGAAATTATTTCACTTCGGTAAATTAACTTTGTCTAAGGCAATCTCCACATTCAAATAGGACTATGCTGAACATTTGGCAAGGCTAACGGATGACAGGTGGAATGTTGAATGTTGAATATGGAATTTGGAATGTGAAATGTGGAATGTGAAATGTGGCATGTGGAATGTGGAATGTGGAATGTGGAATGTGGAATGTGGAATGTTGAATGTGGAATGTGGAATGTGCAATGTGGAATGTGGTTTGTGGTTTGTGGTTTGTGGTTTGTGGAATGTGGAATGTGGAATGTGGAATGTGGAATGTGGAATGAGGAATGTGGAATGTGGAATGTGGAATGTGGAATGTGGAATGTGGAATGTGGAATGTGGAATGTGGAATGTGGAATGTGGAATGTGGAATGTGGAATGTGGAATGTGGAATGTGGAATGTGGAATGTGGAATGTGGAATGTGGAATGTGGAATGTGGAATGTGGAATGTTGAATGTGGAATGTGGAATGTGGAATGTGGAATGTGGAATGTGGAATGTGGAATGTGGAATGTGGAATGTGGAATGTGGAATGTGGAATGTGGAATACACAAAATATCCAATGGTACCCATAACTGGGGATGAAGAACAGGGATTGCCTGATAGATCAGCTGACGACCTGAAGGGAACTGCCAAAATCAAGTGCATGATAACCGCAACGAATCGACATAGAAAGGAATTGAAGAAAATATAAGAAAAGTACCTAATGAAATAAATTTGATTTTAGAAATCTTATTACGGATTACAAAATATTATATTACGTGTGTCGCACAAGGGATTCAGATATTGGATTTATTATAATTGGATTTTAGAAAAACACAAAATTTAAGTTAAAAGAACATAAAGTAATGTTTTTTATCTGAAATATGATGGTAAATAAATACTCAAACATCCTATTACACAAATATGCGAGGGGGGTTCAACAAGTTTGTAGCACTCATTGTATATATATTAATTTTAAGGGAATTATTTTTAATTTTTTTTTCTTAATATTACCTCTTTTTATGATCAACACATTTCATTCAGCGATGTTTGAGTTTATTTATGTCGCTTTTAAGTCCGATTTCCCAATCTTCCAAAATAGATCTCCCTTTTTCCATACAATCTCCTCATTTAACTGAAATCTCATCTCACGAAGTAATATTTTCAATTGTTGGAGTAGATACATTTTTGAAGAGGTCTGGTCTATTGAGATAGGGGTTTGACAAACCAATTAGATTAGTATTGATGAATTGTCATTATAGTTGTCATTGTCGTGATAGAACAAAATTTGTTTACGTTGTGTTCTGGGTTGTTTTTCATTACGACAAGAGGTAATAATCTATGCTGATTGTTCTTTCCTTTTTCAAATAAACAGAAACACAATTTCCTTGGACATTCATAAAAACTAAAGCCATGTTGTTTCTTTATGGTGAGGAATAGCTATATTATATTTTTTGTTACACTATATGAATCATGTCTTATTTTTATATACTCTCTGTAAAAAAATTATCATATTAAATAAAAAATAAAAAAAAATAAAAAATATCTTTGCCGGGCGACGGGCCAGGCTTTAATTTCTCGGGCAGCCTATCTCCTCCCTTTATCCACTATTAAGACTGATTTTTAAACTATGTGTGGTAAATAAATTAAAGCTACCAAAGGTCACAAGTTTATATAAAAAAAACTGTTTTATTAAAGAATATCATGACTGCCACCGCGATTGGTATGTTGTCTTCAAAAGATGTTCTCCTTATTCTAAATTTAGCAGTCCATTTTGTCACTATGTTATAAATAGGATGGAAATCATCGTACAAACTAACTAACTAACCATCACGCCGTTTCCCCGCAGGGGTAGGCAGAGAGGACGGACCGCCAAACAACTCGATCTTGGCATACACTTCTTGCTTCATTCACATTCATACATCGTCTCATACATTCTCTTCTATTATTCCGACTTCTGACATAGCCCGACTCAAGTATTTGATTCACTTGATCGTGCCATGTCTTCCTCGGGCGTCCCCGGCTTCTTTTTCCATTCACATTCCCGTCATATATTCTCCTTACACTCCTTTCTTCGTTCATTCGCTCTACCTGCCCAAACCATCTAAGCGTCCCTTTCTTAATCTTGCCCACTACGCTTACATCAGCCTTGCATTCTTTACGAATCTCAACATTTTTCACTCGATCATACATGGTTTTACCACACATTTGTCTCAGAGATCTCATTTCTACAGCATTCAGTCGTACAAAATGAGCA
Organism: Halesus radiatus; assembly: GCA_022606495.2. Classification (NCBI taxonomy): domain Eukaryota; kingdom Metazoa; phylum Arthropoda; class Insecta; order Trichoptera; family Limnephilidae; genus Halesus; species Halesus radiatus. The sequence goes on along the minus strand of JAHDVE020005123.1, from coordinate 14,043 downwards.
TATTTTCAAAAAAATTGGAAAGCGTGCTTGCCGTACAAAACAAAAAATCAACCTGCAAACTTTTTGCTTTTATTTGTTTCACAAAGAAAGTCAAACATACCCCACAAGACATCTCGTATCAAATTTATTGCCAAGATGCTGATGTTTGTTGCAATTACAAAAAAAATGTACTTTTAACTCAATGGAACATCGCCTCTATGTCATTTCTATGAATTTATTGAATTCCCTAAGTATACCATAGACGACCTCCGTGGTCGAGGGGTAAGGCTCTCGACTACGAATCCGAAGGTGGCGGGTTCAAATCCCGGCGTGCGCAAGTAAATTTTATTTAATCAATTTATGTTGTTTCACAATTAATTAATTTAAAAATAATATACAGTATATTTGCGCACGTTCCAGAGTGGAAGATACTCTCAGTATCCCCTTGGTGAAAGACCACCATTCAGAATTGAAACGTTGCTTGAAATGGCTTTTAGACGTGTTTAGTGAGCAGATCGGAATACCTAATAATTAGGAATGCCATAGTCTCACTGTCTCCAGACGGTTGGGAGCAGTTGGGACTCTTGTGCGGTATTAATATAAAAAAAACGTAATGAGCATATTTTAAAAAAAATTGGAAAGCGTGCTAGCTGTCCAAAACAAAAAATCGAAACGTGCACCCTTTTTGCTTTTATCTGTTTCACAAAAAAAGTCAAACATATTCCAGAAGACCTGTCGTATTAAAAATATTTGCAAAATGCTGATTAAGGTTGGCATTACAAAATAAATGTACTTTTAACTAAATATAATGTCGCCTTTATGTCAGTTCTATGAACTTATTGATTTCCTCGCGTATATCAGGATCAGGACTACCCGGCAGACTTTAACCAACGATCCCCGAGCTTATTTAGTAGACGCATTTTGTTGCTCCATCTTGTTTCAGCAGCATTGGACAGACGAGACGGAGCGCGTACCACGCGATGCGTCAGATTGTAATCAGTGGCAACGTATGCTAGATTTTTTTAAAGGCAAAAAAAAATGTCACCAAATTAATCGCTGGTTAAATTCAGTCGGGTATGTCCTGATACACCCTGTATAATTTAATATAAACACCCGATAACCTTCAATGAAAAAGGATAAGCAGAATAGTAAAAAAAACATTGTTGAGATTCTTGTGTACATTTGTTTAGTAAGTGATGTATAAAATTTTATGGGATAATATGTGATGTTCTGTGGAAGGTTATTAAGTAGATACTTTGAGGTCCTTTTGGAGATATATTTGTGTGCTTTGGGTTTTAGGGGTTTTTTCTGAAAATCTTATTGTATGTTTTATTTTATGTGTTGGTACGTCTTTTAGCGGAAAGTTGTCTGGAGATGGGGTACTTTTAGACGTAGGCAATAAACATAAATATAGAAATGTGTTTATTCATTTTGAATTCTTTTCAAACGAGACAACATATCATTGAAAGGAAAATTGGCTCAATGGTCCCATTGGAAAAGTACTCATTAAAATAATTCTACAAAAACGATCTGCTTATTCAACCCGTGAGATATTCAACGAATTTAAATTTAAATATAATACACCAAAAAATTTCATTACTTCAAATCCATAAAGAAAACCTAAAATTAAAGTCATTGAGCACCAGGCCGAGAACCACAGGACAAATAATAAACTCTAAACTTAATATAACAGCTCAACACCATTGCACATACTCGACCATAAAACGTTTTAACGAACTTCTTAAAGAAATACAAGATGAAAAGAATTTTTAGGAAAAAACTTAAAATACTCTTTAAAAGAAACTAATTTTTGATGTACATTACAAGTTCAATTGGAAAAAAATGTATGTATGTTAATATACATTTTTTTGTTTTGTTATTAGTTTAAAGACACCAGAATATCTAAGTCCATGAGAGTACTCTTGAAATTAATTATATGCATAACAAACCATAATAGTACTCCCTCTCTTAAGACTAGAATTTCTTAATTAGGGAGGTATAAATTTCTTTATTAGGGAGATATGGATGAATGAAGTATGCATGAAGAACGAGCTAATGATGAGTGCGAAAACAGTGTGCAATATAGTTGTGAATGACGAATACTTGGAGCAGGTCGATGAGTTTGTATATTTGGGAAGTATGTTTACGAGAGATGGAAAGACTGATAGGGATATTGAAATAAGGGTGAATGCAGAAAACTCCATTAACGGAGGACTGAACGCGGTTGGCGCTAACAAAACGTTGTTCAAAGAAGCGAAGCTAGCAGTCCACAATGGAGTACTGATACCAACCCTGATATATGGCAGTGAGGCATGGAATTGGCAGAAGAAGGATGAAAGTAAACTGAATGCCGTAGAAATAAGATCCCTGAGACGAATGTGTGAAAACGGCGTGATGGTTAGTTAGTTAGGTAGTTAGAGGTATAAAATAAAAAAATAAAACTAAATGTATTATATAAATAAATAAAAAAAAACATAATTTAAGTACAGGGATACCTAATATTATTACCATGTAAACAATGTTGTTAATTATATAGAATAAAAAAATTATAATAAAAGGGTGTTGTTCATCATACTTCATATTCATGTGAATATCGCACAAGAATATCATCTTTCTAGAGCTAGTGTTTTGATGGCATCCTCAATTTGGGGTATCCTGTGACGCCCAACTTAGTGCGAAGGGAAAGGATATAAGGGTAGAGGAAGGTTAGGTGGAACTTGCTATTCAGACCTAACAAGGTTGAAAGCCATTCCGAATGACGATTTGATTGGTGAAAGACCACTAGGCCGACCTTATTTCAAATACACAATACATAATTATGATTTAAAAAAAGCGAATTAAACCATTTAAAATAATAAACGGCCTGACGGCCTCCATGGTCGAGGGGTAAGGCTCTCGACAACGAATCCGAAAGTCGCGGGTTCAAATCTCGGCGTGCGCAAGTAAATTTTATTTAATTAATTTGTGTTGTTTCATAATTAATTCATTTAAAATATTAGTCTATTTGCGCACGTTCCAGAGTGGAAGATACTCTCAGTATCGCCCTGGTGAAAGACCACCATTCAGAATTGAAACGTTGCTTGAAATGGCTTTTAGCCGTGTTTGGTGACCAGATCTGAATAGCCAGGTATTTCCCTATTTCCCTATGTCCCTACCTTCCCCTTCTCCTTCTCCTTCCCCTCCCCAATACCTTCTGACTCACATCATTCCCCAATTGGGAATGCAATAGTCTCACTGGCTCCAGACGGTTGGGAGCAGTTGGGACTCTTGTGCGGTATTCATATAAAAAAAATAATAATAAAAATAAAAAAAAAGCATTTAACAACTCCGAGATTCAAACCGAATAAATAATTTACATCAACAAATATAAATAACCCTTCAATGATTTAGCTCATATTTTGAAATATTAACCAAACAAGCACAGTTTGGCAATAAAAAGTAGAAATTTAATAAAGAGGAAATACATTTTTTCGATACTGTGGCAACGCCAACACTTTGTCTTCGAAATTTTTTATTTACGTAAAAAAAATTCACATTCATGTTTGACAGTTCGTTTTAAAGAAACAAGGCAAAACAATGCAACTCGATTATATTAACGTGTATAATTTTGTCATGTGAATCAGAAATTGTTTTATTTTGTTTTAACATCCAATATATGGGTATGTTGATACATATATTTAAGAAATATATAAAATTCACGTTTCCGTATAATTATCTTCCTCGCAAAGCGTTACAAAATTGAAAAAATAAATTGTAATATAAAATTGTAATAAATATGATGTAAAATCATCTTCTACGACAATCATGACCATTTGGTTAAAGTGAAAAATATGCACTTGGACCATTGTGATTTTTTAAGCTTACTTTCATTTTGCTATGAGCCATCTTGGTGTTGTCATTTCAAATCTTTTAAACGATTGCAGCCCCCTCAATATTTGTCTACTATTAAATATCAGACTGTAGGTACGTATTCGTTAACCCTATTTACGAAAGTGACATTGGAAATTAACTTTCTGAAGTTAACCTTTTTGTTATACTTTGATCTTTTTAAAAATCATGCTTTAACTTAGTCCAAATGACAGGACTTCCATCCGACAAGGGCAGGTATGGCCTGTACCCTATACCCCACGCAGGGCTAATTGCTAACTTCAGGTTATTAATCACCCGGCACTTGACTTTAGTTGGTTCCGTGTCCTAACGCCGCGACCCTTCTTTTGCAAGGCCTGCCGGAAGGAGATTTATTTCATCTTCACCCCACGTTACACGTTATGAGAGCGAAAACTTTCGCAGGCATTAATCAATTGTTGGGGAATTGAAATACCTCGATTCAGGGGAAAGTTAATTTGGTGACGCTTAAACCATACAAACATACATGGCTCTGAAATTTGTTAACTTTAAACTAAATTAACGTGCGGTATAATGTTTTTACATACTTAATTCTGTTGAAGAATGTCCCCTGTGTGTTTATTTTATATTTAATCTACTGTTTTATTCCGAGCTTGATGAAATTTTAGGCACTTGATCTTTAAAATAAGAGGAATGTCACTGTTTACACGAGATTTCGACAATTCCCCCCCCCCCTCATTCCCCTTTCTCGTCACTTAAACGGAATTTTGGTATTTTTTGATGAAATTTTACACATTTGACTTTCAAAATAACTAACTAACCATCACGCCGCAGAGGGGACGGACCGCCAAACAACTCGATCTAGGCATACACTTCTTGCTTCATTCACATTCATACAACGCCTTATATATTCTCTTCTGTTATTCCGACTTCTGACATGGCCCGACTCGAGTATTTGATTAACTTGATCGTTCCATGTCTTTCTCGATCGTCCCCGGCTTCTTCTTCCATTCACATTCGCGTCATATATTCTCCTTACACTCCTCTCTTTATATTTTATATTACTGGGTTGGGGTTTCATAGTTAAATTTTATTTTTAAAAAACATTTCAAAACAACTTATTAATGCCTATTAAGTGGATGAGTTCGATTATTTGGGAAATATGCTTAAGAGAGATGTAAAGGGTAGATGTAGGGGTAGTGGTAGAGGTAGGTGTAGGAGTAGGGGTAGGGGTAGGGGTAAGAGTAACACAACCATTCATTACCCCGAGTAACGTCCGGTACATCAGCTAGTACATTATATATTTTAAAACAATTTTTTCGCCAAAACATGGAACTGGCTATTGAGTTTGGTGTGGGAGTTAAACATGGGAATAACAATAAGAATACACAGTTAAATATAATAAACAGCTCTATATGAACAACGAAATATTAAGTACTACAAATTAGGTAGCATTCATAAATGTAAGTCTTTTAATTTCAATTATTAATTTTTTGATTTTAATTATTATTAATATTATTGTTTTTTTTTTCGAGAAGACTATTAAAAATTGTTATCCCTTTGTAAAATACTACAATATATTTATTTAATTTTTAAATAATAATATTTTATTACAATAACAAATCTTAAATAACTAACTAACTAACTAACTAACCGTCACGCCGTTTCTCCGAAGGGGTAGGCAGAGAGGACGGACCGCCAGACAACTCGATCTTGGCATACACTTCTTGCTTCATTCACCATTACAGAATAACATAGTAGACGTTTATATATTTTAGTATTTCTACGTTAATGAAGAGAACCGGTCCTTGAGTTTGGTATAAAAGTAAATAACCTATTATTTTGACCTTTGGCATGACCCGACTCAAGTATTTGATATTTCCTATCATTCCTCGTCCTGCACTTCTTTTGCCATTCACTTTTGCGTCTATATTCTCCTTACACTCCTTTCTCCTTACATCCGAGCTACATGTCAACAGTGTCCAAATATTTCTTTATTTTTTCAATAGGACCGGTTTCACCATATAACGGGCATCTTCAGACTGGAGCTGCCCATGATAGAGCGAAACCTGTCTGGTCGAAAATAAACAAGTGGAAGACATTTACAAAGGTTTTTTAATCAACAAAAAACTACATTAAATTGAAATTACACCATGAATTGAAAGATTCAAAATTAGAAATATTTTTTTTATGTTAAAACATCTTTATAAATTAAGATTGCATACCAACTTGCAAAAACTGTAACAATATTAAATAATAAAAGTAAATTTTGCACAAAATTCCATGGCATGATTAGTTTCTTAGGACAGGCACTGCATAGTTAGAAATTAATGTTGACCGGGCCATAATGTATTTACACCTGAATTAGAGGTATGTATTTGCACCTAGATGCATGTATACTTTATTAACACGTAATACCCGGAGGTTCAAAATAAAACACATTCGGCGATGGTGGGTCCAGATTGACCCGGCTGAAATGATGAAATTAAAAGGCTTTTTTATGCATTTTTCGTTCATATCCTTACTTTTATATAATATTATGTAATTCCTCATAAACTCATAACATATCCCTTGTGTTTCTTGTATGAATATGGAAGTTTTAGAAATTAGTATTCCGTAAATGTTGCGGTTCTTCGATATGCAGCAGCGCGGGCATACCACGCGAGAGCAAAAGCACGACTAAATCCGTATCCGTAGCGTCTTGAGACAACCGCTGCCGACGGTCAGCGGAATGAGGAGAGCAGTGCGGGAGGGGGTAAGGACTCGCCCCAGGAAGTCAGTGGAAGCGAACATTTCTGTTTAATATTTATTAACATTTTCGGGAAATCGATGGTGTGCATTTACAAGTATATCATGTATGATTTAAAATACCAGAAATAAAATCACTTATTTAATTCTTCCTTGTGGCTGTACCTCTAATAGAAAGATGTGTAAAAAGAAAATAAATTAAATTTATAGCCATATTATATGATGATTGCTTATGCAAATATTAGAAAATATTATATAATGGCGTTCTTATTTGAGTATTTAATTTTCTCACACATTTATTTGTCACAATTAAAACCATTGAATGACATACATTTTAGTTAAAAAATACTAAAACTTTTATTTTTCAACAAAACAAATTTAAATGAACAATTTTCATTAAAAAATTAAAGGAATCCGGAATTTGACAAGTTGATCTGCAACGGATTCACTCAGATTTCCTACACTAACTGCATTATCACTTCCATTTTCACTTTCAGATATTTCCTCTAGTAATATGTCTTCCGGATCACTTTCAAATTCTGGATCCAATGCTTTGAATTCCAAGTCGCCATCATCACTGATCTCACTGTTACGTAGCTTTTCAATCTCATTATCAGCTAAATAATGTTGCCTTGCCATTGCGTTAGTATGGTACGAAATAAAAAAAATTAAAACAAAGTTATAAAAATATAATCACCATACTAGAAATGTGCCCGAATGGTTGACAACATCTGCGTGTTAAGGACTGCGAGGGACAAAGACGGAAGGATAGAGCGAGAGATATACTGTTTCGTCGGCTGCTCAAATTCAAATGAGAAGAGATAGAGTTTTTGCGTGTTTTTATAGACAATTATTCTAATAACTTATTTAAAACGTGTCCGATTTTAATCATTTTTGAGTCGAGATGTGGGTAAATATTTGATAAAAGAATAGACAAGAGGAAATTAGCCTAAACGAAATATTTGCAGCAAAATCTTTTATTTAAAAAACACTGGGTCAAATCAGACCCATCACCGGAGTCGAGGTGTTAATGTCTACATAATTGACTTAAATCCATATACATATGTTTATTTTTTGATCAAATTAATAAATAAATGCGGGTGATTTCGGTCCTCCAAATTAGGCATTTTTGTCTACGGTCTAAACGGCCCTCCATACTAGGAGTGAAATTCACGATTTAAGTAGTAATTGCGCAATTGTATATGATTCAATAGAAGATTTAAACCTTAAATCGCAAATCGCTTTAAGTGTAAAATCTAAAATACAGTTCTGTAACCCTAAGATAAATACATTTTCATATCAACTTGCATGCTCAAATTTCTAAGTTATATTCGCTAAATACCACTGCCCGGTGTACGGTTTCACTGTAATACCCATTTTGGCAATAGCTTAGTTCACTGCTGATTTATTTTATTTTGGGTGATTTTTACTACGGTAAGCAAATAACAAAACATTTAGAAAAAGGAACAAACTAAATACTATAACAAAATATTAAGCTTTTGTAAGCATGTCAAACCTTCTTACCTAGTTGATGTTTTACTTAAATTTGGCATATCTATATATTATTTTCTCTGTGCTTAATACCCTATAATGAGCATCTTAATATTTATAATTTCTTTAAAGATTGGTATTCACTTTGTGGCGTCATTATTAACAAATTAATTAAAAACTACTTTCTAATCACTACTTTATTAATATATACTTATCAACATGTTTCGAAAGCGAAGCTTTCCTCATCAGAAATATAAACAATACTAAAAAATAATAATGTCAAGTATAGACAAATGATAAACACAGAACACAATAATGTAATAACAGACAAATTATAAACGTAATTATTCTTACGTTATTGTGATCCATGTTTATCATTTGTCTGTACTTGACATTATTATTTTTCCGTCCAAATAAAGGAATCTCAAATAAGCTATGTAATTCAGAAAAAGCAAACAATCTAAAAAATCTAATCAAAACCTGTCTCAAGGAAATCAAAGAAGAGGAGCTATACAGCATCTTGAAAAGGACTTCGTAGGAGCTTAAAAACAATCACTTTTTAAATAAAACCTAGTCCCCCTCAGCACAGGAACCCCACTATGGGTTTTTTCACCTCTTCACTAAAGGACTAAGAAAAACATTACAAATTTTCTGATCAGCTTTGTTAAATTTGATTAACTAAATGAAAAACTATGTATTGAAACTAAATAATAAAATTACCTTCTAAAGGGATTTAAAAAAAATAAATTAAATTAGCGCCATAACCTTAATGTGTTTAGCGATCTACTGAACTACGAAAAAGCGATTGATTACACTCTGCCTAAGACGAATGTGACTTCAGAAAGACTTAACCAATAATTTCTCATACCTAGTTACGTTATTTGAACACCAATATCTTCGAACTAACTGCTGGAACATTGCTGCTCCAAGAATAACGCCCTTTCAAGATAAATTATGGCCGCTGGTAATCTACTCCTAACGGTTGGAATCGGTTTTTCTCTTTTTTCCAGACTTTAAAATTCCAATTTATTTTTCCTAACAAAGTCGTTACAATGGTAATGGCTTCATTTCGGTGTACATTTACTCATCCCATCGCTGTTGTTAAAACTGACATTATGGCGTAATATTCAACTGATATCTGGGACTGTGACACTAAGCTCATAAAAAAATCTTATTTAAAAAATTCCAACAAACATTCTGTTAAGATACTTATTTGCTCGTAAACAAAATCGTAATTTGGAGAATTTAAAAAATAAGGTATTCAGAAAACACACTATGTAAGCGTATGTGAAATATTAACATTCAAAATGTGATACAAGAACGACAAGCAAGAAAAAATCAAAATAATGATAGTTAACAAGTTAATGCCACTCATCTTATACCACTGATTTATGTATGTTACTTAACACACATGTATGATTTAATTCTATTTACATATAAATGATTGTTTATCTGTCTGTCTGTTTTCGATTTTTTCGAAAATTACTACACCGGCTTCGCTGAAAATGTCACAGTTTATTTTTATTACTGCCGGGAAGGTTTGGAGAGTAGTTTGAATGAAATCCAATATGTAAAACTGTTTTTATAACGTTTTAAAATAAGTATGAAAAACATTGAACCAAACACGTTGTATTGAGGGTAGCCTATAGATATACTATCTGGTTATCCACAGATTACATATTCAAAAGGAGAAGGTTTGTTTGGGTAGCATATTTTCAAAATGTTACACACAAGTAGGTACCTGCTTGTGTTTTCACTTTCCTACTTTTTTATTTAAATGCGTAAAAATAAATTTTTGGAATGAAATAAAATTTTTAAATGAATGTTTTTTTTTTGTTTCTTTGTTAAGAGATATCAATTATGATGTCAAATCAATTATTGCACCCAAACTACAAGCAAGAATTCACAACTTCATAACGTTATTAAAAAAAAAAATCCTAGGCAGGGCCGGGTACACATCAGTTAGTTCAGAATAATTTGTTTGGGGTACTTGGGGTACTCGATACTTCTTACGGTGAAATATTTATGCCCAATTGAGAGTATTAACTTTTTTCAATTCGCAACATTCGATCAAAACCACGTCGCAGGTGGCGATAAGGTTGAAAACTGCTTTGATTTATCCAAAAAAACATCGCCAAAATGAACGTATTTTTTTTTTAAATTGGGGCACCAATATTAAATTGTGTTCTAACAATACTCTAAAGAACTTTATTTTCCACAATATACAATAAAACCATATCCAAAAAGGGGTTTTAAATTACAATATTTTATGCTTCAATGATTTTTTTATAAGGTCGATACTTTTTTTTTTTTTATGTTTGTAAAAAGATCTATCAATGCTAGATTTTAGCAAAGGTCTACTCTGTAATGTATTTTACTTGCAGTATTTAATTAAAGCATCTATAATATTAGTAAGTGATCAAATTTACAGACCAAAAACACATGATTTTACATTACTTCGCATTGCATCATATACGAGTATGTTACAGCGATACAGGCGTAAATAATGAGTTAATAATATTGTAGTAAACAAAAGTGTTTCATCGAACTTACTTGTTAAATTAAGTTACATTAATACAGATTGAAGAGGTATGATACGCCTTTCTGTATCCACATTCCGTATAATTGAATACATCTGCCACATCTGTGTATATATTATCACGTACATACAAATCTAGTCGTTTATTTTGTGTTTGTGTATTTTTGATATGATATAACATATTATTATGTATCAATGAATAGTTGAAAGCAAAAAAAAATATGTTTAAGTCGCTTTTCTTTAAGTATCTTCTTCTATCTATTATATAAAGAGGAATGTCTTAGGCCGGCGGTGTTTGTTTGTTTTGTATACAAATCTACAGTTTTATTCCGAGCTTGATGAAATTTAGCATACTTGATTTTCGAAACAAGACGAATGTAACTGTCTATATAATATTAAGATAAGGGGTAGGTGTTGGGGTAGAGGTAGGCGTAGACGTAAGGGTAATGGTAGGGTAAAGGTAAGGGTAGAGGTAGGGGTAGGGGTAGGGATAGGGGTAGGGAAGGGGTTTGGGGTAGGGGTAGGGATAGGTGTAGGGGTAGAAGTAGGGGTAGGAGTAGAAGTAGGGGTAGAGGTAGGGTTAGGGGTAGGTTAGAGGTTGGGGTGGAAGTAGGGGTAGGGGTAGGGATAACACATCCAACCTCAAAATTTTCCCAAAGGATTCTCGGGTAACTTCAGCTCCATAAAATGTAATAAAATATTGGATTCGTGAAATGTTTCGGAGCATATTTTTTGTATCAAACGAAAATACCATATGCTCTTTAATACATACGTATTGTATACAACGTTATCTAGAAAACATTTTATCGATAAGTTGCCACCGTGAAAGGTGCTCTAAAAATAATTGTACCTAGCACTTATGCTCTTTTCTCGAAGTTGCAGAAACCTTTAGGCTTTTCACCCTTCTAAGCCTTTGAAGGTGAATGAAACCTTAAGAAATAGAAAAGGGATGTCTTTCAGTATGTGATTTGATTTCCTATCGACGATATCGTTAAATAAATGAAATAAAAGTCGTTTTAACTGATTTACTTTCGTCCTACACATTAGTGATGTGCGGAATCAGAAAAACTGTTGAACTTTTTAACATTTTGATAATCGAATGATATTTAGAATTAATCGATCGTAACTTTTCACTCTCTGTAAAAATTATGAACTACATGTTTTTTTTAGTTATATTGGGGTTTCGACGTGTGACGACCCTACAAACATCGCACCTTTGCACCTCTCATTTGAAATGTAAAATATGGTTTAACTAATCCACACAAAAACAGATACCTACCATCCATATTTAAAAAAAAGCGTTACCATGATAATCTATTGAAAAGTTAATATCATTTCGAATGATTTCATAAAATGTGAACCATTAAAATTAATATATTTACATATAGGATTATGTAGTGGACATACTTACATTATATTTGCAGCAGATAGAACTTAAGACGGATGTTAATTTGAAATTTGCGGTATGTCGGAACAAAAAATATAAATCATTATAGTAATAATATTTGCTTGATTTGCATAGCGCCGTTTTTGTGAAAAATCACCGCAAGGGCGCTGTAAAAATGTTCTTTTTTTCCAATGCTCTATCTTCCTATAGACAATCTCTTCTTACTGCTTATAATTAACAAATTGCATTCACCGGTTCATCGATCTGCAATACCAAACTATATGCGCAATGCATTTGACCCATGAACGTGGTGCCCGTTAAAATATACGGGTTATTAATTTTATGTACATGATGATAATATTATGCAGGATCATAGTTACTTGACAAGTCACTTGAGATAAACACTGTTCATTAGTTTAATTTATATACGGTTCTGCACGTACAGACATTATTTCACCGTAGTACATATTTTTTTCAATTACTAACTGATGTGTGCCCGACCTTTCTCGAATTTTTTTTTTATATAAAGTTTTGATTTTTTCTTGTCGTTTGGGTGCCATAATTGCGACAGCGGATCTACTATCTTTAAAGAAAGAAACCAAAAAACATTAATTTGAAAATTTTATTTACATTTTTTTCTTGTGAACTTGTGTTTTCCATTTTGAAAGTATTCTATCCAAACAAACCTTCTTCTTTTGAATATGTAATCTGTGGCTAAAAAGAGTGGTATATCTATGAGCTAACCTCAATACAACATGGCGGGTTCAATGTTTTTCATACTGATTTTAAAACGTTATGGCAACGGTTAATCATTGGATTTCATTCAAACTACTTTCTAAACCTTTCTGCAAACTAATAAGAACAAACTGTGCTATTTTCGGCGTAACCGGTGAAGTAATTTTAGAGAAAGTTGAGGGCACACAGATAGACAAAAATTTATGTTTATCTACATACATAGATAGATAGATTTATGTTCTTTCTTGATTTTAAGTATGGAAAAGCACGTTTTATGGTAGTACAATACAGGGATTTGATTAGAAATTATCTTCCTAAATCAGATTTGTCCCTCGATAAGAAACGAATTGAAGTGTGAGGTTTAGAATAACGTTAATAAAATAAGATACGTGTAATTAGGATATTTGGTCATTACATGAGTGGTTCTAGCAGGTATGTTCAATTTAAGAATATGGAAGTCTCAAAAACCAAATTTTTAATTTAAACCGAAATTCTGTTAGACTTGTTATGCAAATTATCGTGTAACGGTAACATTACTATTTACAGATAAATACATATCTGTACCTTGACAATCCAAAATCATTTACCTAATTAAGGTCTATTGATATTTCTGGGAAAAATATCACAAATATCCAAATATTATAGGCAAAAACTAAATGTCCGATTCTTAATATAATCGATTTCTCGAAAGGAATATTTCGATTTTCCCATCACTAACCTACATGGTTGTGACTTATACCTGTTTGCTTACGAAGGTAAGCCAAAAGGGAGTTTTATTTTAGTTGTAAGTCTGAGGAAACTCGACTTTATTTACACAAGGAACTTATCCGTCAGCAACGTTTTCATTACACGAGTTTTCTTTGCCTACTAAGTACTTAGATATATTCACAGCGTGTTTTAACCGTTCGCTGTTTCCAACTTTCATATATTGCTTAGAAAGCCAAAATACAATATCTTTCTGTACAAGTTAAAATCTCATTTTGTTAACAAACCTTCGCACTTATTTATGGAAACTTTCCCTATCATTTCCGTGTGCGGAAATACCTTGTAAGGGGAAACAATAAATTGACACAGATAAATAAAGTTGTTTCTTTGCATAGAACCGAAGGACGGTGTAAGTTTTATCTTGCATCCAATAACTTTTATGTCACGCAGGTTTTTTGGAAAATGGGTCACAAAAGTGTGTAAGTGTGTATGTGTTACTGTAAAAGCTTGAAAGTCAGCATTTTCCGAAATATTTGCCTGTTAAATTCCGAAATGGATGGGTTCAAGCTATTACTGACTTAATCTAACCTTACTAGTACACAAAATACACACA
>JAHDVE020005122.1:0-27888 GCA_022606495.2 Halesus radiatus | reverse complement strand
GATAAATGTCGCCGACAGGACTCGAACCTGCACCCTTCTGATTGCCGGTCAGATGCTCTACCGTTGAGCTATGCACAAAAATCTTGTCTTAAAAACTTTAGTTTATCAATTAATCAATATTTGACAAGTCAAAGCATTTTTCACCAATAAAATGTAGACATAATTTGTCTCGACGCCATCTATTGAGGGATTTAGCTGTTACAAGCCTTTCTCATACTAATAAAGTTGGTTGTTTACAGGTGAAATATAATAAAAACAGTAATTATTGAATGAAACACTAGTATATATTGATTAACTTGGTGGGTTTGCGATAAGCCGACGTAGCTCAACGGTAGAGCATCTGACCGGCAATCAGAAGGGTGCAGGTTCGAGTCCTGTCGGCGACATTTATCTTTTCTCGGAAGGTTTTTTTCAATTTGGATGAGTGTTTCAGGCTTATAATTATTGTTTATAAAAATAATTGTTACCCTTTGCTCTATGCACAAAAATCTTGTCTTTAAAACTTTAGTTTATCAATTACTTAATAACAGGCTTTGCATGTACGTTTTGGAACGAGCGTTCCGCGCAGAACCTACGCACTATGCAGAAAAGTCTCGCAATAGACTATGCTACAAACCGACATCTCACTTTAGCAGACTTTACGTTTCTGCGCGCTTCCCGGAGTGCAGCTCGAGGAGCGCGCGACAGTAAAACTTGCATCGATCGTTCCATACGTTTACCTAGGAATGTACCTAGGAACTTGTCTTTTGTTCGAATGAAACAGTGAGACGTTGATAGAGGAATTATTAATATTGCTATCTCATTCTTCCAGCTGTTTTGGCCTGCCACTTTCTTGATGTGAACACACGCGAACGTGAAAATGAGGTAGATACAAAAAAGAGCAGTGTAGAATGAGATGGGTATAGGGGCGAGAACTATGATAACTTCTAATAAAAGAGTGAGACGGTACTACATGAATGTTAATGATTCTATCTCATTCTTCTAATGGTGTTGACCGGCCAGGAAACGTAAGATCAATTGATAATACTGGAGGCGTTGTAGATGGCGTTAGTTCTGTTTACAGCTCGCGTATCAATCCCTCCAAAATGTCAACAAATAGTATGGGTTTCGCGGCTTTTGCAGTTTTTATCGAAATCCAAAGTTTTGTAGAATTGTATATTTTATGATCATTTTTGTGCAGAATATTAGTGTACCGGTATTTAAAAAATATTGATAAAATGACACGCAGTGTCGAAATTAGAATTAAAGAGCATCTTAGATGCTTAAATAATAATGACTTTCCGGAATTCGCCAATAGTTTTGTCGTTGAAGTTTCATGCAGTCAATCAAAGGACCGGTGCTAATATTCTGCACAAAAATGGTAATGGCAACAAATTAAATAATTTAGAGGAACTTGAAATAAAGAAAGCCGTTAAAACCAAAAGACGAATTCATAACAATCAATTAAGTGTGTCCAATAGCCCATTATTAGGGACATTTCCCATAAACTAATAAAACTCCCATTATCCTTTAATCACTTGTTCGGGTGCCCCTTTTCTATTAGGACATAATTTGGTAACCCATTACGTATACATCTATCTCTTTCTCTCTGTTACTATGTAATATTTGAATTTTTCTCACTGCTCCTTTATTCTATGTTATGTTTTGTCTCATTCTATATGTATATATGAGCAAACACAATGTATGTTTTGGTTAGTTTAATTTTGTACTCTGATGTGTTAAGCGAAACCAGTCGGTTGTAAAAAAAAATATATATATTTTAATTCATTAATATGTCAAACAACGAAGTTACTGCCTTCGAAAATGTTATTATTCAATTTAAAAAATGGTTTATTTATTTTTAAAAAAAACTTCTGCTAGGTGATTATCATAACGCGTGACAGCTGTTTTTCTTTCCGAGGGCGAAACACCTATCAAGCGTAATAATAATTACCTATAGAACTTTTTTTTTAATAATTTTAGCTTTTTTTAAATAGAATAATAATGGCAAATATTAAATTGTAAAAACTGTAAAATGTTATTTGTTGACACCAATTTCCTTCACACTTCTTGGAATTATCTGTTCAATGACATCAAACAAATCTGTTTTTGCCATTTTATGTATTTAATCGTAATTAAAAAGCTAAATCTATTAAATTATTTGAAATCAGTTGCCAATTATCCAATCAGCAGCAAATTAACGACGTTTAGGCGGATGTCGCTACTGCTTTGAAATGTTTACGTTTCGCAGTTTTCAATTGAGTTATTTTTTTCTGCGATGAAAACCAGACAGCCAGAATACTTTTGAATAAAATTTGTCTTCACTTTTCGGGCATATTTATTTACAGCAATTACTTCAAAATAACACGAAGTTTTTTAGTCATCTCGCTACATTCCACATAGTCAGCTCGCCTTATTGTAATTGTGGGTCAGATGATACTTTGGACCATAACTTCTTTGGGTGTCCTATCAATGACCAATTTTCAAACTTTATTCACGAATTGGTAAAACTTAAAATTGAACTCCCTACTTCTAAGTCTCAACTCCCCCCAAATTACCAATTTATTATCAAAATACATTTATAAAAATGACATTATAATTTAGGTCATAGGGAATTAAAAACACATCAATTTACACTGTAACTTATCTGCTTCAATTTTATTTGTATATTTATAGTAAAATTATCAAATTTGATTTACATTAAATTTAAAAAAATTAAATGGAGTCCTACGAATTAAACACGAAAACAATTAATAAAAATCACCCCTCAGAGCAAAGATCCATATCTACCAGCACCGCGCAGTGCAGACAAGTAAAGTGGCAGACACGACACAAAAGCGGAAACTCATTATAATAACGATAATAATAAATGTTTATTCCGGTATGTAGGTAGGTTAGTGCAGTCCCACTCATTACGTACAAAATATACATACAATAATTATAAAAATGTACAAAATATGTACAAAACTTTAAAAATAAAACAATAATAAGATAGTAGGTGAATGGTACATGAAACATAAAACAAACATTAAAAAAAAATAAGTACATGAAAATAAAGCCTTTAAGGTCCTGCGGCATTTAAATTTCGAGGAGCCAATATCTTTCTCCAGTATGCGTCGATGCTGGAGGCTAGACTGAGGCGGGCCTTCATGATGTGGATACTCCCTGAGCTGTTTATTCTTTCCCTCATTCTAGCCACCCTGGATCTTATAAGAGCTGTAAAACCGGAAACTCGTCCCTCCGTGAACGTACTCCGTGAACGTACGTAATATCTGGGGAGGCCATTATAGATAGATAGTTTATTTACATTAACATTCTATAACATTTTGATATTACGTACATTATATTTTTGACGTTATTAAGTTACGCAAATAATGTTATGTTAATGGTATTAATTTTAAAATTTGTTTCCTACTTGCTACGCTAACTTGAGTCGTGTTATAGCAAGTAGTCCCTAGTATCTATGAACATATTCACGTACGGTATAATATGAATACTACCTTCTGTGCCTTGCTTGCCACCGTACGTGTCTGCACCACGCGATGCAGGTGTAGTATTGTAAATTGAAATAATTAATTAAAAACAGAAATATTAATAGACCATAACTCGTTAACAAGCAACTTAAATCGCCCACTGGTGGGCGATTTTGAACACCTTGGAAACCACTGCTCTAGACTATGCGACGGAGGTTGTCACAGGACTGGAGTGATTTTTTTAACTTATACCTTTGAACTATCTTTAGCTTTGAAAGCAGTTTAAACGATTGCAACGCCCTCCATATTTTTAAAATTTTCTTTGTCGGACCGTAATTATTTTTCTTATGAATCGCCAATATTAGGTACCTAAATTTACATCTGTGTAAGAGTACAAATCGTGCTTCGGCTCTCTTGTAACAAATTACTCTGATAAACGAGATGAAATTAATTTGAATAGGTAATTAACTTAGTTAGTTTGATAAATTGAGGCGAAAGAATTGCGAATCGAGAAAGTTAGCTAATTGGGAACTTGGAACAAGTCACCCCCCGATACAGAGAATTCGGTGATTCGCCGATGATTGCATCAACGTTAATTTAATATTAAAAGCGAAACGAAAACCATTAACTGGAGGCCAATTTTTAAGTCCAGATAACAGGATACTCTCAGTATCGTCGTGGTGAATACCACCATTCAGAATCGAAGCGTTGCTTGAAATTAATTTAGACGTATTTAGTGATCAGATCAAAATAGCCAGATACTTCCAAATATTCCGCTTTCTCATTTCATTTCCCTCTCCATTACCTTCAGTAACGGTTGGAGGCAGTTGGGACTCTTGTGCGGTGTTCAAATAAGAATAGTAACGGAGCTGCACAGTCGCAGGAGATGCCTGCTTTCGATCAATGAAGACATAAAGCAATAGATGTGTGTTGTGGGCGTGTCCGTGTGCCTGAAGTAAGTTAATTTATTCCTTGTTTCTGGTGAAACTGAAAAAGTTCTTCTGTAGGTAATCAAGTCACACCCGATACACCTGATCACAATCAAACACACTCAGTTCACACCCGATCACACCCGATCACACCCGATCACAATCGAACACACTCAGTTCACACCCGATCACACCCGATCACACCCGATGGCAATCGAACAGAGTTAATTCTTACCCGATCACACCCGATCACATCCGATCACACCCGATCACACCCGATCTCACTCGATCACACCCTATCACACCCGATCACATTTGATCATACTTGATCACATTTTACACTTGAACGCACTCGATCATATTCGATCACACATGATCACACTTCATCACACTTGATCACACTTGATTTCATTTGATCACACTTGATCACACTTGATCATACTTTATCACAATTGTTCACACTTGGTCACACTTGATCACAATTGATCACACTTGATCACACTTGGTCACACTTGATCACAATTGATCACACTTGATCACACTTGATCATACTTTATCACAATTGATCACGCTTGGTCACACTTGATCACAATTGATCACACTTGAACACACTGGATCACACCTGATCATTACCGACATGAAAACACCCGCTAGTTTACATAAGATTATTCGACTTGTAGGCCCCAAACAGCTCAATGTAATTGATAATAATATGGTTAAGAGAGAATTTCGATATTTGATGTTTGATCAATTTCTCCAGAACTGCGTAAAACTTGAGTTTGCTTCCGGCACACGAACACGCCAACATCACACTTGTATCGGTTTATCTTTCCAGTGAACAAGAAAAATAAGAACTGAAAATTAGTTGTCGGGGCTCTGTTGAGGATATTTAATATCGATGTACTAAAGTGGTTTCACTAAAACACTTTCAGCTCTGTCTTTGAAATATACGACATCATTACCTATCGCCGCGATAAAGGCGGGCATTAAGGGGTTAGGTTAGTTCACGTCAAGGATCGTCAACCGTCTGTTTTGGGGGCACTTTTTTCGTTATATGTGCTGCTGAAACTCCAACGATTGTCTCAAAATTGTATCAAAAAGTAACCCACGCTATAAAGAACACATTTCGTAATTGCCTTTTTTGGTTCATGAATAACTTTAAACATTTTTTTTAATCTATCTATTTTACATCTTAATTATTCCCTACTTGCTACGCTAGGTTGGGCCGTATTGTAACACGTAATCCATTTCGTTTCGTGGTCAGGTCAAATAAAATATTTAATCATTGAAGAAGATAATATTAACACATCCCAAATGAAACACGAATCCGAAAAAACAACAGAATAATAAAATGGTATCAGTCGCATCTGGGGCTTTGGCCTGTTTTGTAAACATAAAGGTCATACTTTTTAATAAATTATGTTTTCACAGTGCATAAAATGTATAGAATATTTTTTGTCTAGCTGAAGAGTAAAGAAATGCATTCGAATGTAAACTAGATGATGTCACAGTAGTTGCCCATCTCTCCACAATACTCCACAATGGAGCTGCTATCAGGGTCGAATGACGTTATGGACATATTGATTTGATTAGTTTAACTTTTTTATTTTTATTTAATATGATAATTTTTTTTACAGAGAGTATATAAAAATAAGACATGATTCATATAGTGTAACAAAAATATAATATAGCTATTCCTCACCATAAAGAAACAAGGTTCTTGTGTTTGGTGAGTGATTATCGCTTAATTAATCAAATCATAACTTAAAATATTGTTGTACAATAGCAGGAAAATATGAATTTGTCGTGTAAATTTTGTAATTTATCACCTATTATTATTATGAAAATGAAAAGAAAGTAGAAGAAAAGAAGAGAAGATAATAATAAAAGACAAAAAAATCTAATAATAATAAAAAAAAATAAAATTAAAAAAATGTTAGTAGTTTGAGGTAATTTTTTAATCTATGTTGAAATTCATGGATATTTTCTATAATTTTAAGATCAGATGGCAGATTGTTAAAAAAAGTTATTCCTAGATATAGGTATGTGTTTTGCGTATGCTTAGTATTGAATGGCGGGATTTTAATGTTTTGCTGATACCTTGCGGATATATAAATTGTAATTTATTTAACGTTTTTTCTTTAAAGATTTGAATAATCGCATATTTTTTATAAATTTTATCTACTGTAGGTACATTGAATATTGTAAAAAGCTTTTCAGTGAACTTAAATTAGGATTTTTTATTTATTCATTAATGTTAAGTACAAAATGATTTTACACGGTTTTCGACTGCCAACATAAGTACATGTCCGTATAGTGGCAGTCGATAGATTTATAAATATGTCAAACCGAAAACTCCAAGCAGAGGTAGGTCAACGAGCGTTGGAGAGACCAAATTTTGCAAGTGTTCCGAACGTCGGTGTCTGCAGCTCTCTTTACAACGCAGAATCGCGAGGAGTGAAGGAGCCTCGTACACGAGGGAGTTTCGAGTGGGGGTCACTATTCTCATCAACAAGGAAGCAAGTCAAGAAGAACATAGATGCATACAAATATATATATATATATATATATATATATATATATACAAACATTTAGGAAAAGGAATTATAATGAGATAGAATTTATACCGTATTTTAACTTCGATGTTGTGAACAAATTAAATTAAATTTAAAAAAAAAAAAACAAGTAAATATAAAAGCAAAAATAAAAATAAGATTATGAAAATTCTATGTTCATCTTCTTATTTATGTCTTTGAAAACATCACTCTTCTAGAAGGATTTCAGTAAAAATATCATTTTAAACCTCTGCACCACGGAATCCGTTTTTTTGTTTTTGTTTTTTTTTCCTTTCTTTTCTTTCCATAACATAAATCGAAAGGAAGAAAGAAGTGAGAAAGATTTAGTTTTGAGGAGCCACGTACTCTTTAAAAAGACTCATCCCCTTTCAAATATCCAACTATGAAAACCAACAGCAAATTGGGGCAAACCACTGGATCAACTGACGTTGATGGTCAGTGGTCAGGTAAGGTCGCGTTTTGCGTATCTCTGGACTATAAAGCGGTGACGAATGAATTAATTGTCAGTGAGAAAAAAAATTCTTCAATGCTTGCAACATACATGCAACTTTATATTGTTTTAAAACGCTTTTATTTCTATTTTTATTATCTTATCTAATTTTTTCACAATATGTAGGTATACAACAAATATTGAAATATACAAAAAAATCGACTTCTATAATACGACTGTGTCTAGTTTGGTAATCATGTAAAATCTGTACGAAAACTTCTAAGTACAAATGAAGAAAAAAAATCTACAGGTTTTAACGGTTTGATCTATTCACCCTGTTCTACGTCTATGGCATTGCATATTAGAGAAACAATTATGAACATCCTCATTTAAAAGAAGAAAAAGACTGTCGGCTAACTGCAAATTTCTCTAGGAGGCTAACTTCAGTCTCCGTTCGACAGCACCACAGCACAGGCTGTTCCGCAGCACAACAGCCATTTCGAGGTAACCATGAACTTTCGAAGAAAACCTCTTTCATTTCAGTATGTGGAATTCCGGTTATTGTTCGGTTGCTTATCTTTAAATTAACTAACTAACTAACTAACCATCACACCGTTTCCCCGCAGGGGTAGGGAGAGTGGACGGACCGTCGAACAACTCGATCTTGTCATACACTTCTTGCTTCATTCACATTCATATAATGTCTCATACATTCTGTTCTGTTATTCTGACTTCTGACATGGCCCGACTCAAGTATTTGTTTGACTTGATCGTGCCATGTCTTCCTCGGGCGTCTCCGGCTTCTTCTTCCATTCACATTCGCGTCATATATTCTCCTTAAATTCTTTCTCCGTTCCTTTGCTCTACATGCCCAAACCATCTAAGCGTCTCTTTCTTAATCTTGCTTATTACATTTACATCAGCCTTGCATTCTTTATTTTTTACACGATCATACATGGTTTTACCACAAATTAGTCTCAGAGATCTCATTTCTACAGCATTCAGTCTATTTTCATCCTTGCTCTGCTAGTTCCATGCCTCACTGCCATACATCATTGTTGGTATCAGCACTTTACTGTGGAGTGCTAGCTTCGCTTTTTTGGACAACTTTTTTTTAGCGCCAACCGCGTTCAGTCGTCCATTAATGGAGTTTCCTGCATTCACCCTTCTTTCAATATCCCTATCAGTCCTTTTATCTCTCATAAACATACTTCCCAAATACACAAACTCATCGACCTGCACCAAGTATTCATCATTCACAACTATATTGTACACTGTTTTCGTACTTCTCTTTCAAACTCCATGACTTTTGACTTACGTACATTCATCATGAGTTCATTCTTCATACATACTTCGTTCATCCTATATTCGTTATTTTATTGTAAAATAACGTTATTGTAAAATAACGAATTTTACAATAACGTTATTTTACAAGAGCGCCCATCTTAGTTCTTTTATAAACTGTCTAGATTATTGCTCAGCCCTCGTTGTTGATAATTAACTATTTATCAATTTATCTTAGAGATTGGTACACCCTTGTAGATATTAAAATTAAATAAGAGTAAATATTATTTCTTTACATTGTATCTTTTTGAAGGTTAGAATTTTTAACCTCACTAGGACAAGCCTGTGTTGAGGTTAATAATTTTTCAAAAAAAAAAAAAATAGCACACAGATTATATATCAAGAGAACAATATTGTTACATTAACGTTTCTACGAATTGGGCACCAATATGGTTCCCATTAATCCAATTTCAGTCAATTCATTAAAGTATAATGTAGTAAACATGATATACATTGAAATTTAATTGCAAGAAAAAATGTACTAAAACTATTATTTTAAAAAGGAGAGAAGAAAGAAAGAGAAAAAAAACATTATAAAAGGAAAAGGATGAAAAAATATACATTCACAAAAAATTTTACCACAATTTGAAAGGACAAAGATGAAAAAATATGTTGAGAATCCTCGGATAGCACACATAATTTGACATTCTTTTTAAATGTACACAAGGAGTTTGACGATTTAATGTGATCTGGAAGGCTGTTAAGTAGAAGTGGAACCTGGGGCGCTATTCCCGTTGTTTTTAAGGAAGATTCCTTACGTTTTTCCTTAGGGTTAAAGACTTCTTGATTGGCTGCGGAATTCCGGTGAGACATAGTAAAAAGATCCTAAAGAGATTGTCAAGAGATTATTTGAAAACACAAATTGATGAAATATCTTCAAGTGACATAAGATTTTGAACTAAAACTTTTAAAAACAATTACATTATATTATAATTAATTTTAATACATTTTTATTTTATTTTTAAATGTAATAATTAAGCCTTTTAACGATGAATCACGTTTTATAAAAAGGTACCTACTTTAATTACCTTTTTCATCTCTAGTTCTAAAAGTGACATTTGAATTTGTGTCGACGCTCTTCAATGCCGCTTGACGTGAATTGTCAAAAATGTCAACATCTATAAAATGTTTAATAATGTTTACTAGCTAATTATGTTTAATGTAAACAATAACGTAAATGGTAACATACATTATATTGAGTTTTTCTCTTGTTAAAACATTTCAAATATTGAGATTTTCTCTTATTAAAACATCGCAAATATTGACATTTTTGATGAATGTCGTTCGCTGAATTCAACTGACAGCTGTCATCCGAGAGAACCGGAACCGCAGTTAAGTAAGAAGGCTTTAACGCTAAGGAAAAAGTTAAGGAATCTTCATTAAAAAGAACGGGAAAAGCGCCCCTGGTACAAATAATGTCTTTGCCCAAATGAGGATTTAGGGTGAATTGCCACAAAGTTCAGACCAGAGCCAATTCTCGTAGTACGAATTTGCTGCGTTCTTATCGCAGAACTATTATTGTTTAAAAAATCTGCACAGCGTTTGTGCGATAGATAGTTGTTTAAAATTCATGATATTACATTCCATATAAAGAAACTGTGTAGAATATCTAAATTTTTTCTTGTACATATCTTTGAGTATCAGTTTTTGGGCAATATTAAGTGGTTCTATTACAGTCTTTAGGCAGGTACCCCGGCACACTAATATAGTGAAAGTAGACACTGAATTATAGCAAAATAAACTGTTTTTAATTTTTCATTGTCGTACATGTCTGAGATCTTTAAATATATAGATAAGTCTATATATTTAAAATGCAATGTAACTTTTGGTTATCCAATCACGCTCTATATAAAATAAGTTTGTTTTACTGAAACATTCTTTCATTTTTTTCATAAGCTAAGTAAAACACACTGTTACAAGGTTAAAAGGTTTGTCGTCCCTGCTAGGATCGCGGTAAATGTCAAATGCTCGGCAATGGCAGTATATTTATTATTTCTATTGATTTACTGCCCCAATTTAATAGAGCGAACCTTAATGTCAGCAGAGCAATCTCCATTCATGGAAATGTAGCAAACACCTTACGGGCCCGGGGTGTTGGGGATTGGTACAAAAGAAACCGATAGTATAAGGTTAACGGCTCTCCGCACTAGGTATGAAAATCGCATAAAAGTATTGCGAAGACGTTGATTAAATAAAATAAAAAAAATAAAGCTATAAATCGGCAATTTTTTTAAATTAATTTTAATTACATACAATGGGAACTTTTACACGCTAAGCCACTGCAAGCTTGTTAACTGGAGTTTACTTCAACAATATTATATAATACAACAATAAATAACGATTATCGTACAAATGTAGCGGAAAATTAGAACAATATAAAGTGCATGCGTGCTGTGATCAATGTAAACAAGTAGGAAAAAATATTTAAAAAAATATATGAAATCAGAGTAACAGTTTTGTTGTAAAGATACTAGAGTCCAATTACATGGTATTGATTTAAATAATATTACAAAAAATTTTAAAATATCAGCTAGTATTAAACAAATTGAGAAATAAAAAAATAAAATAAAAAACAGTAGAACAGTTTTGTTACAGTGAGGATAGACTTAATATAATAGTAACACTTAAATAATTTTAACGATACCCGCAGATATCAAGGAGATATACAATCAAGGAGACCATCATATTTGTTCAATAGACAATGTAAGAAAGAGCACGTTTAATCCAGTTAAGCTACCATAATATTTACAATTTACAATGTATATCCGCTAAATTTATTTATTGATTTACAGGCTTTTACATAGACATTTACAAATAATATTGAATAGGTACATATTGTAATAGGTAACATAACATCATAATTTGACACTTTTATCCGGAGTTAAATAGTGCATAATCAAATAATATAACTCTACTGGTGAAAAAAAAACTGCATGTTTATATTGTAAGCCTGATATACTAAATACTTCAGCAACATCGAAGTATTTGTTTCCCAGATGTTGAATTCGTCACATTTTTTTTTGTAAAATTGAAAATAATATCTCGATGATATTATTATTATTATTATTATTATAATTTTTTTTTTTTTTTCGAAGGACGCAAACACTTTGGGGTGTGACATTATATATTAAATGAAAAACACAATTTGTAAAACACCACTTTTATTGAATTAATAACCGTCGCCAACCAGGTTTCGCTTCACCGAAGCTTCGTCAGGGCTTATTATTAACTAAAGATAATTAGATACAGGCACGTATATATACATAAAACAATGAGTGAGAGAGATATAAAATGAAAGAAAGAGACACATATAGAGTGGGAGGGGAGACATTAATTTGATTTTCCCTAAATATAACCATTTCAGCTTTAAAAACTAGACACATCGCGCAAGTCACTAAATCTGTAAATAAAATACGCTTATCAAGGTCATAAAAACATTATATTTCATGTACCTAATTACAATCGAAAAGACTACAGTTTACATTGATCATAGAGCAATGCACGCCACTGCTAAATACCCTATAATGACCACCTCACAGTACAGAATTATAAATTATATCAAATCATTGATTTTATTTTATCTGTCACGGGATGTTCGCGTCAATTTTTGATTTACCTGGCATTTATGCAATGAATGAGTCAATTTATTTTTCCCATCACCGCGGTTGAGTTTTACTAATTGTAACAGCAGACGCAATATGCAAAGGCTAGAGAATTACAAAACTGGATTACAGAGGAGAGAGATTCAATAGTCCTAATCGGAATGGTTTATTACTGGTGTGTTTTACACACACATATTGAGGTTGGAGTGTTTCACAGAAACTCAAATATAATATTGTCAAAACTGTGACATAAAGGCCAATCCGGGATATTTGAAAACCCATCTGCTCCAATTTGAAAAAGATGGCAGCAGATGGGTTTTTTAAACTCGATGAATGAAAACTGATTTAATCATTGAAGAAAATAATATTAACATAACCTAAATGAAAGATGAAATCGGACAAAAGGACAGAAACTAAAAATATTTCAGTCGCATTTGGGACTCGAACCCAGGTTGTCTGCCTATCCGGGGCAACGCTCAACCGACTTAGCTAATGAGACAAGTTCAATTTGTGTCACCTTCATCGATATCTTTTCTCAAATTCAAGATTTGTGAATATTATCTTCCATTCTTAATCTCATATTATTGGCAGCTATTTTTATGATGTTTACAAAGTTCTACCTGAACTCAATTGCAAACTTAAACAGTGTCTCGGATTTACATCCGACTTTTTATTTATATGAGACATCTATTGACTTTTTATAAAAGTCTAAAGAATTCAATTATTAATTATTTTTATCGAGATTTAAGAACCTCATCGTAATATTTAATCATTGAAGAAAATAATATTAAGATAACCTAAATGAAATATGAAACCGGACAAAAGGACAGAAACTAAACATATTTCAGTCGCATATAGGGTAACAGAAGGTAACAAACTTTACAAATAATACTTACATGAATGTAAGGGAAAAAATAATGATTAAATTTAAAATATTGCCATACAAGGGAACAATAAAAAAGCACCTAATGTCCAAACACTGTTGAAGTTTGTTTGGTTAATATTATTATATGAAAACAGCTTTCAATTCTCTTTTAAAAGCACTACATGTATCAAAGAATATGTCGGAATCCATCAGAGTTTGATTTTGATTAAATAACTCGCACATTCTTCTGATTGGATCCCTGACACCAGCATCTATACGCGTCCGGCTAATGTGGAATAAGTGGTTAGACCTAGTTGTTCTGGATGGTATTTTGAAGTTTATTAGTTGGAGTAAGGTAGGACAGTTGATAATGTTATTGAACACTTTATATAGGATAATGAGATCGAGGTATTTTCGCCCGTTAGAAAGGGTGGAGACATTATAGATAGAGAGCATATGTGCGTATCCCCGTTTAGGTGCGCTCATTCTGTAATTAAGGCAATGCAGAAATTTTCTTTGAATATTTTCAATTTTGTCTTTGTAAATACTGTAGAGTGGAGTCAATGTGGGGGCGCAGTATTGTTGAGAACGGACCAGCGTATAGTAAAGGAGGAGGTAGGTTTCAGGCTTTCGAAATACACGGCTGCTTCTGATAACAAAGCCTAGCATGCTGTAAGCTTTATTTACAATATTATCAATGTGCACATCGAAATGAAGTTTTGAATCAAAATGTACGCCTAAGCACTCTTATACTATATACACGCTCGAGTGAGTAGTTGCCAATATAATAATTGTTTGTGAAAGCTTTATGATGTTTAGTGAAGCTTATTTGTTTACATTTGTTGTAACTTAGATACAATTTATGATCATTGCAAAATGCTTCAAACCTTACGAAATCTCTTTGGATGAGCAGACAATCATTTATATTCCTAACAACGGCGAATATTTTTATGTCATCAGCGTACAAGAGAAACAAACAGTGCAAAAAACATTTAGTAACGCTATTGATAAAAAGTATAAATACCAGTGGACCCTGGATTGATCCTTGTGACACACCAGAGGTAACTGGTTCCCACATAGAAGTATGCCCTCGTAATGATTGTTATCGTTTTGTTAAGTACGAGACAAACCAACGTAATAAGTTTCCCCGAATTCCGTTGTACATTATTTTTTTAATAAGTAATAGGTGGTTAACCTTATCAAAAGCTTTTTAAAATCGCAATAAATTGAATCTACCTGGTGACCTCGATCCATGCTGGATAATAAAAAGTTAGAATAAAGTAAATTACTCGCGGTAGACTTGCCTTTGAGGAATCCGTGTTGTTTGTCTATAATTTTGTGGGCAAGCTGGGGATATACATTGTCATGGACAAGTCTTTCCAAAAGTTTAGGGATCGCCGAGAGAATGGAGATCGGCCTATAGTTTTTCACTCTTCGACGCGAGTCACCCTTGTGTACCGGTATGATATAGGCTAACTTCCACCTGTCTGAGAAAACCCCTTCTCTCAGACATTTATTAAATATTATAGTAAGAGGTACACATAGTGACGGTCCAGCAGATCTAAGGAAGAACGGCGGTATTCCATCGTGACCCGCACCTTTGTTTATATCTAGTGACTTTAAATTTGATTGAACTTCACTCTTGTGTCTCTTGTGTCTCTTACTTATATTTGTATTATGCACAATGCAGTGAGTTTTTCTAATTTTTCGTTCTTTTGTTAGAGTATTTGTAATAAAATGTTTTATGTATAGCTACTGAGTTTTTATAACCGGATTGTTCTCGTTAGTGTAACATCTGTAAAATTTCGGTATAAATTAATAAATTAAACAAAGTTTTAATGGAAAATGCTAATGAACAAAATGATAATCTTCCTAGGAATACTAAATAGTCATTTTTGTTTGCTTATCACAATTTGATAGAAGGTTTAAACGGACCTAGATTCGGCTTTTAACGGAGACCTTTCAGATGTCAAAAAAACAAGGTCGCGCTGATTGACCAATTGATGATAATGTTTCATTTGTTTTGAAATGACGAAACGGATTGGGGTAGATGCAGCTCGGTGAATTAGAGCGCGAGGTCCCGGATGGACCTACTAGGTCCTAGGTTCGTGTCCCAGTTGCTACGGTTATGTTTTTATTTACTCCATCTTTTCGGTTTCATGTTTCTTCAATGATTAAAAACATATTGAAAGTCTTTGATAAATTTCATGCGAAGTGAGATAAAATTGAGCTTTTTTGGGCACACAGACACGCCACAAATACACTTCTATTGGTGTATTTCCCAAGTGAAAGTGGACGAAGTACAGATGGAAAGACGATTCATTGTTCCTCGCGAAAAGATATGAAATTATGGTGTGGAATTAACTTCATTGTTGAAAACGCCAAGCATTTTATAAATTCGTGTTAAACAGTTAACAATCAACATCTGTGAGACTGTTGTATTTAGTTTTATTTACACAGCAAATTTCCAAGAGATGAAATTTTAAAGTAGAATCCTAAAGTTACAAATCACGTGTGAAATAGTTTTAGACGCGGGTATGCGCACCGTCGTTCCGGGAATTCATTGGATTACCAACGCTCCTGCCATAAGTCACCCCGAGTGTTTGGTTCTCTTGATGAAATAGCAGGAGTGCTTGAGTTCATGGGGTGAGGTTTGTTCAGGTCTTGGCGGAAGATGTGTCTACTTACTAAGTGCGTGGTGGATCGGATCGGGAGAAGCCGGGTGACGAAGACCCTTTGACCTCACAAGCCGGACTCTCCCGACCTATAGCCTTACATCGCAGGGAGTGGGATGGATTAATACGTCCGCCACTCCTGGAAACACTGACTTTCTTTCCCTAAAAATACCCCTTAAACAGCATTTTCCTAAACAATAATTATTAGCCTGAAACACTCATCCAAATTGAAAAAACCTTCCGAGCAAAGATAAATGTCGCCGGCAGGACTCGAACACCCTTCTAATATCCGGTCAAATGCTCTACCATTGAGCTACGTCGGCTTATCGCAAACCCGCCAAGTTAATCAATATATACTAGTGTTTCATTCAATAATTAAGGTATTTTATTATATTTCACCTGTAAACAACCAACTTTATTGGTATGAGGAAGGCTTGTAACGGCTAAATCCCTCACTAGGTGGCGTCGAGACAAATTATGTCTTCTTTTTATTGGTGAAAAATGTTTTGACCGGTCAAATATTTATTACTTGATAAACTAAAGTTTTTAAGACAAAAATAATTGTTACCCTTTGCGCTATGCACAAAAATCTTGTCTTAAAAACTTTATGTTATCAAGTAATAAGCATTGTCCTATTTAAATCCAAACCCCCAGCACTAGCATTCAAATTTATGTAAAAGTTTTGAGAAATCTATGATTAATTCGACGTATAAATCCATAAATCGCCCAAAAATCGTAAATGCAGCTACGCTACTGTTTAATTTATAGTAAATGGATTAAAAATTACTTTGTAATCACCACTTTATTAATAAATCCATACCAACATGTTTCAAAAACGAAGCATTCCTCATCAGGAATATATAGTATTGTGTCGAAAGCGGCGCGTAACCTCAACTGTGATATTCTACCATAAATCTTTTTCTTTTGTTTTAATATGTCTCTAGTGTTCACTAGGGATAATAGTTCACAGAGCCATCTTCCCTCGGTTAAATATAAGAGTACGAGCTCTATCGGGGCTCAATTGAATATTGATTTGAAACTTAGAGATTTAGAGATATCCAATAACAGGACATTGGTATCGACGCTGTCCTCTTTTCAAAGGCGTTGAGCGTGTTTTAAAGCCGGTTATTTCATTGAGTCGTATTCACAACACTTTTCTTTTCCTGTCCTTATTTTACATTTGATATGTATTTTTGACTGAACAATTTTCATTGTTTTGACGTGTCAAATTTAAATTAGTTCATTTTGCAACACTTATTGATTATTCTCTGATTAATAATCGTTAAACATCACCGGTGACATCCCGGATAACTGTAGAAACTTCGTTTCCTCAAGTTTAAATTTGTTTCCATTCAATAATTATGATTTCCGCGCGATATTTTAGATAATTTTCCCACTACAGTGCAAGAAAATGTCTCTATTTCCCCAAGACGTAACAACGTTGCTTCAGGAGTTTTAGAACATATCGTCGCCCACAGAAAAACCTGGCATATTTATCAAATAACGAGGAGAGCCAAAAACTGTTTTTTTTTGTGGATTCTAATTAATTTTATTACATGTTTCGCTAATAGGATAAAGAAAAATGCTGAATTAGAACCCCATTAGCGTAACATGTTATAAAATGTAAAAGAACATTGCAAAAAACGAGTTTTTTAAATTTTCTGGAAATTTTCTTAATATGATACGCCTAGTTTGTGTTGGGGGCGGCGAAATAACGATTTCCATGAAAAATGTATGTTTTAATATATTTATGTGGATGCTTAAATATGTGTTTTAAGATTACCTAAAATATTGATGTGATATTAAATTATTTAAGGAGCATGGTAGACTATCTTAAAATCATGAATGCGGGATGTTTACCGACTAGTGGACAAACTTATCCAGGGAACGAACGGGCCCGATAAACTAACAATAATTTAATCGATGTGAACTGTCAAACGTCATTAGTGTTTTGAGACGGTCGTGCTAGTCAGTAATAATAATAATAACCACGCATTTATATAGCGCAGTTTTGTGTTATTCCACTTCAAGTGAGCTTTGCCATAAATAAAATTAAAAAAGATTAAATATTTCTGTTCAGTGGTATTCCTGTAATGCTCCTTTTACAATCTATTTATACATTCTTAATATATTATATACATTCTTGCTTATTCTTAATATTTCTCCTAAAGTACTCCTTAGGTGCATATTCATCTAATAAAATTACAAAGTATTATACAGTATGTACACGGCGATACAAAAATAACACATTCACAATAATACTGCAAAAATAGTAACATTTTCGCATAGTTTTAAGGTGTTCGTGATAGGGACCCAGACCTGGAAAGGTCTCATGTAAAAAAGCAAGATCTGTTTTCTTTTCAATGGACATATATCACACTTCTACGAACTTTTTGTTCAGCGAATTACTTCACGATATCTTCTTTAGTCGTTTTCTCATTACTGAGGATCGTGACCCTCACTTGAATTTCCCTGTTGAATAAGAATCTTCCATTCCTGTGGCCCTGCACTCTACGGGGAGCTAAGGAGACCGCAGGCCGTTCTGGACGTTTTTTTTAATATTTGATCAATCCATACCAATCTGGGATCTTCCCATAATGTTTAATACTTTTTTTCGCCTTTTTGTTCCAGGTATGTCACAAGCTGTTTCTAGTAACTAACTAACTCCAACACCAACATAGTTACATTGCGAATCAGGTAAGCAAGTACTTTATTTTTTCTAAAACATTTATTTTAATTTATCGAGAAAATAATAGGGCCTAAAATAAAATTCATTATAAAGATATGTCTGCGAAACAGAAAAAAAATAAAAAATTACATTGAGGCTTCAATTCATAGCATTGTAGCAAGCTTACAAAATATATTTAAAAAATGGTTCACGTCATTTACAGATCTAAAATTTTATCTGTTAGGGGTGTCGCTATTGTAGATTTGCTGGATTTTTTTTAAACCCTTACCACTCCATTATTTTTAAATATTTGTAGTCAGCCAACTCTAATTAAAATAATGTCAAAATATTAATTTATTGATAGGCAGTTACAAAAATGTTATTTTAGAGTAAAACAAAAACAGTAAAAATCTTATTAAAACGTGAATTTAAATATTTTTATCGAATAATTACAAGAAAAAACGTCACGTGTCAAGTTTTGCGCGCGAAAATACACCGCGCGCGCACGTCTTATCTTGTCGGCCGCCAGCCGACAACTGAGTTTTAGCGTATAAATAGTGATGTCGGCTGGCACCCGACAAAAGAGTGGTAAGGGTAAATTAACTTAAAATAGTTCCACTTCGTCGTTCCACTAGTTAAACTTACATTTTTTTACATTTCAATTTACATATCGCTTATTTCTAATACTTATGTAAGTTTTACATCTTACTGTAAACATGACTAATCTAGGTACATTAAGGAACTATGCTATTCATTTTAATATGAGTAAGTAATGTGTTTTTGTTTATTCTAATATCTTCTTTCTGTCTTATATGGTGTATGCGGAAGACTTTATTGTAATGTAGTTTGTCTCTAAAGTAAGGTGGTAGTAAATTGTTAAAATCTTTCCAAATAAAAATTAAATTCCATAGAAAATTATTTATTTAAGAGGAACGGCTGCGCTGCCTGTTTAATATATAACTTAATTTTGAATTTGAGGCCAAAATACCCATCCAAACTGAATGATATATATATTTTTTTTAATTAAACGTTTAGTAAATATCTACTACGGATGATATGTATTTTTTAATTATTTTTTTTTAATTATCGTATTTGCTATGTTAATATGATTACTTAAATAAAAATATGGAAACAAAACAATTTTAAAAATAACGTACTTTCGGGTCGATATTTTAAATTATGTACGGAAAATTTGTGTTCCAACGTAAATTAGTCGTTTTTAATTTAATTTAAAGTCCACCATAATGCTTAATTAAATTTTTTTTATTTATTTTATATTTCATTATATTTTTAAAGGAGATGGAGTTAAACTTTTTTAAAAACCCCGTTAACCCCCAAATAATTTCTAAAGGTGTCTCTAAAATCGCGAAAAATCAATTCCTTTAATGGCCCATACTTCATAATATAAAACGAAAATAAATAAATCACTTCTAATCCGTACTAGATGTTTACTTTACGTTTTGATGAAAAAAAAGATAATTAGGTTTAGGTGAGTATTTTGACCTGAAATCTTGTATTAAATTTTGTATGAAAAAAGCAGCGCAGCCGTTCCTCTTAACACACATTATGTCTAATTCCCTGAGCATTTTCTTCAGTAATTTATTTCCATTTAATACACTTTAAAATTTGTCTAATAGATCTATTTTGGATTATTTTGAGTTATTACTCGTATTTATATATTTTAAGATAATCAATCGACGCACTTTGTAGCTGAGCGGCTAAGATCCATGTTTGCGGATTCAAAGGTCGCGAGTTTTGGTCCGGTATGCTCAAATAAATTTATTAATTAATTTACATGTGTTAATTCACGGGATCGTAGGATATTATCACGACATATTGATATCAGTGGCGTGCTTTAATCTACGACTAAAGGTAGGTATACGCAGTTTTTCAATTTCGGCTATGCATTATTGTGCATGGAATTTAAAAATGGCAATTTTGTTTTCTTACTAAAAAGTCTAAATTTATCATATAGAAGCAATGAATCAAAGTAGAACGATTGTTTGTTCACAGACTTTGTTTTATGGAAAAACATATTTTGATC
Organism: Halesus radiatus; assembly: GCA_022606495.2. Taxonomy (NCBI): domain Eukaryota; kingdom Metazoa; phylum Arthropoda; class Insecta; order Trichoptera; family Limnephilidae; genus Halesus; species Halesus radiatus. The sequence continues at coordinate 7,303 of JAHDVE020005122.1, read as the reverse complement.
AAAATTTCTATAGCTTTCGTCATTTATGTTGAATACTATCACGCCTTTATAAATTCAGGTACCTACTCACCTATACTACCACCAGTCTATTAACTTTATTCTTTACATATATGCCCTATTTTTGTTATTCTTTTATTAACATAAAATCACACACATACATTTAAACTAGATCGACCCCCCCCCCTAGCCCCTCCCTTTTCAGACCCCATAACAAATTACATGTAACTTTTAAATTTATATTTCTTCTTTCTCATATTTAATGTTATTTTGATTTCATCGAAAATAACTATAATTCCCAAATAGAAATAATAATAATAATAATCTGATGATTTTTCAAATTTATATCATACATTAATAATACTTAAGAACATTTAAGATACCTAAATAATAATGGGTTCTCCGAATTTGGTAACCATCTCTTAGAAACAGACCACACATTCAATAAAAATACAGGCACTAGTTTACTACATAAAAATGGAACCGGCATTCGACTGGATAACTTAGAGGCATTAGAAATAAGGAAAGCCAAAAACACTAATAGTAGACTCATAAATAATCAAATAAATTTAAATAAAAGTTCAATCCTTAAATTATTCCCAATAAACAAAGTACACACCCTTCCAGGTCAGCAGGTACCTGCTGATCTCCCACCCTTGGCCCTCCACTCGCCTGTTTGTATCAATCTATAACACATGTGCATCTTAGTTCATAGTTTAGTTGTATACTGCCCTGAAGAAGCTACGGTAGTAGCGAAACCCGGTCGGCTAAGGTATAAATAAAAGTGATATAAAACAAAGTTATTGTTTTATTTTTTAAATTATAATGTCACATCACCAAGTTACCGCTTCATATGAAAATATCAAATATATTCATTTAAAAACGCAAATCATGTTCCACATTGTTGGATACAGATTGTGAAAGACCACCATCTAAAATCAAACGTTTCTTATTTCTTATGCTGCAAAATGTGAGCACAGATCTAGGACTGCCCGATCCTGTGGGACTATGGCATCCTAAAATGGGGTATATTGTCAGGTTGAAGGGAGTTGGGAGGAAAAGGAGATGGGAAAAAGGAAGATAGAGAAGTACGTGGGTATTTAAATCGGGACACCGAACCCAGCTAATGCCATTTCAAACAAAGTTTTGATTTTCAATGCTATTATTTCGCCAGGTTAATACCGACTGTATTATTTCAATTCACCACCATTCAGAATTTATAGTGACCTGGGGCGCTATTCCCGTTCTTTTTAAGGAAGTTTCCTTAAGTTTTTCCTTAGGGTTAAAGACTTTTTACTTAACTACGGTTCCGGTTCTATCGGATTACAGCTGTCAGTTGTATTCAGCCAACGACCATCATAAATGTCAATATTTGCAATGTTTTAACAAGAGAAAAACTCAATATTAAGTATGTTACCACGTAATTATTTACTTTAAACATGATTAGCTAGTAAACATTATTAAACATTATTTACGTGTTGACGTTTTTGATAATTTACGTCAATCTTTATATAAAACGTGATTCATGGTTAAAAAGCTTATTTATGACAATTAAAAATAAAATAAAAATGAATTATAATGTAATGTAATTGTTTTTAAAAGTTTTAGTTCAAAATCTTATGTTACTTCAAGATATTTCATCAATTAGTGTTTTCAAATAATGTCTTGACAATCTATTTAGGATCTTTTTACTATGTCTCATCGGAATTCCGCAATTAATCAAGAAGTCTTTAACCCTAAGGAAAAACGTAAAGAATCTTCCTTAAAAAGAACGGGAATAGCACCCCAGATCTGAAAAAGCAGGTATTTTTCCATCTTCTTCTTTTCACCTTCTCACCACTTTCATCATCACAAGATGCCCTAATTGGGGATGCCATAGTCCAACTGGCTCTAAATGGTTTCGAACAGTCAGAGTCTTGAGCAGTATTCACAATAAAATAAAATAAAATTCAAGATTTGTATCGATATTATGGAGGGCCGCTAAAAACGTTGAACTGCAATTAATACATACGCCATATTCCCATAATTTGTCAGCCTATGTCAGTGTTTGTGTTTAAGTTAGTCCTGCCAGGCACAAAAGTGCTGTTCAATGTTCACGATAGCACAGTTGTGTTGATTTTCCGCTTTGTCAACAATACCCTCATCACGGTGACAAGATGTGATGTCAGATATGTGAAATGCATGTCAGTCTGTAGACTTAGGGTTAACTTTACAAATGGCTCGTAATAAATACCCGCTAGCTATCTGCCGGATAACTTATACATATTTATATATCGTTTCGATTGTTAATTTTTATTTTGTAAAGTATAATGTCTTTGCTATTTGTGTACAACTGATTTACATTGCAGAATATTAGTCCATAGAATATAATTAACAGAATGAATTTTTTCGGATGACAGGGAATAATGAAGAGATAGTGGACAAACTTGCGTGCTCTTATATGTCCACTATATCGGACGTCCAAATCAGACTACCTACATATAACGGCACAGATGCGCCTACGTAATCACATGCAAAAAATGCGTTACCACATCAAGATGCGATTAGATGACGCATTTAAAGACATAAATGGCAGCTGTTGACGTCACTATTTCTGGGTCATAAAACGTGTTTCTATTAATCTCAAAGATGTCAATTACTTTGAACATACGTCAATTGTTTTATAGAGAAAAATCAAATAAATAGAGAAGTTACTTTAAATAAAGCATCATTGTGAAAAAGTTATTATTGACCTATATTCTCCTACAAAGAACTTCTGTTGACAGATTAAAGTGTCGTATGTGTACCAGTGTTCCCTCCGAAATAAAGTATTTGTATATGTTTCGTACACCCACATTATGCTGTGTCTCTCACACAAAACGTTAATCTCACATTGCATAAAGTGCAGACGCTATATTATGTTTGAAACAGCTTGTTATGTTTCACCACTGAGGTGAAAACCCGTTACAAATTAATGTTTTGTGGGTGTGTCGGTGTGCCCGAATAAAGCCATTTTTTTCTTACGTCAGCTGAAAATCATAAAAAAAATAATATAAAATTTCATTTCAACAGTTTAGCAATTTAATTGGCGTGTTCGGTGCACGGGAGACAAAATGTCTCACGTAAAATCGCGACATGTTTTGTTTCAGATCTGTATAGTTCTCACTTCTAGTGATTTTATGTTCAGTGGTTAATAAATAGCTTGAACTTTGTCTGGCAATTTGATAATGGGTCTACGTCAATTACGCATTTAAAGTTTGGTTGCTGCATAACATTATTTTTAATTTAATTTAATCTTTGCTTTCAGTAAATACATTTCTCGGCGATTTTCCTCTGTTACGAACACAGGCTACCTCTAAATAGTTATGAAATTCGTAAAATTCTCTTAAGTTGGAACGGAAAAACAATTCAAGACTTCAACTGATTAGCAGCTGAGAAAATTCAATCTTCTTTTCAATTCTGAAGCTCGCATTGGCTGAGGTGGATTACGTATTTTTTGATGGACGATATTAAGATTTCCCGATTTGGTAAGCCACAGATAGCTCTTTAGATAACGGAATCTGCACTATTTTAATATGCCGATAATCTATTTGCCACTTACAAGGCTCTCTCTATCGTAAAGAATGTTAGTTGGAGATGAATCTTTCAACTTAGGAGTGCTATTTTAGATTTAGGTAGATATAAGGATTTATTGCTTACGTTTATCTTTTTATTTTATTTATTTTTTAATATATTTTTGTTGAAATATTTATGTTTTAAGTTTGTTACATATGTTTTTATTTTAACTAACTAACTAACTAACTAACCATCACGCCGTTTCTCCGCAGGGGTAGACAGAGAGGACGGACCGCCAAACAACTCGATCTTGGCATACACTTCTGGCTTCATTCACTTTCATACAACGTCTCATACATTCTCTTCTGTTATTCCGACTTCTGACATGGCTCGACTCAAGTATTTGATTCACTTAATCGTGCCACGTCTTCCTTGAACGTCCCCGGCTTCTTCTTCCATTCACATTCGCGTCATATATTCTCCTTACACTCCTTTCTTCATTCATTCGCTCTACATACCCAAACCATCTAAGCGTCCCTTTCTTAATCTTGCTCACTACGCTTACATCAGCCTTGCATTCTTTACGAATCTCAACATTTTTCACACGATCATATATGATTTTACCACACATTCGTCTTAGAGATCTCATTTCTACAGCATTCAGTCTACTTTCATCCTTCCTCTGCCAGTTCAATGCCTCACTGCCATACATCAGAGTTGGTATCAGCACTCCATTGTGGACTGCTAGCTTCGCTTCTTTAGACAACTTTTTGTTTGCGCCAACCGCGTTCAGTCCTCCGTTAATGGAGTTTCCTGCATTCACCCTTCTTTCAATATCCCTATCAGTCTTTCCATCTCTCGTAAACATACTTCCCAAATACACAAACTCGTCTACCTGCTCCAAGTATTCATCATTCACAACTATATTGCACACTGTGTTCGTACTCTCTCTTTCAAACACCATGACTTTAGACTTACTTACATTCATCATTAGCTCATTCTTCATACATACTTCGTTCATCCTAGATACGAGGGACTGTAGATCTTCTATACTATTAGCAATCAGCACCGCATCATCAGCATACAACAGGCAACATACTTGCAGACTACTCATTTTTGCGCCCAAGCCCACCTCTTTCAATTCTTGCATACAATTATCCATGTATAGATTGAATAACCACAGTGACATTACGCAGCCTTGCTTAACACCTTTTGTGATGTCAAACCACCCCGTAAAATCACCGTTTGGCCTAACACATGCAACGCTTCCCTCGTACAGAGATGCGATTGCCTGTATAAGATTTGTATTCACTCCATACTTGGACAACACCTTCCATAACTTTTTTCTGTCAACTCGGTCGTATGCTTTTTGTAGATCTACAAAAGCACAGAAAAGTTTCTGGTTTTTTGCCAGAAACTTCTCTGTGAACATACGCAACGAGAAAATCTGATCCATGCACGCCCTTCCACTCATAAATGCACCTTGCACATCCCATATTTTATCCTTTGTTTTCATTTGTACCCTTTCAATATAAACTCCGTTAACGGAGGACTGAACGCGGTTGGCGCTAACAAAAAGTTGTCCAAAGAAGCGAAGCTAGCAGTCCACAATGGAGTGCTGATACCAACCCTGATGTATGGCGGTGAGGCGTGTAATTTGCAGAAGAAGAATGAAAGTAAACTGAATGGCGTAGAAATGAAATCTCTGAGACGAATGTGTTGTAAAACCATGTATGATCGTGTGAAAAATATTGTGATGTAAGCGTAATGAGTAAGATTAAAAAAAGGGATGCTCAGATGGTTTGGGCATGTGGAGCGAATGAACGAAGAAAGGAGTGTAAGAAGAATGTATGACGCGAATGTGAATGGAAGAAGAAGCCGGGGACGCCCGAGGAAGACATGGCATTATCAAGAGAATCAAATACTTGAGTCGGGCCATGTCAGAAGTCGGAATAACAGAAGAGAATGTATGAGACGATGTATGAATGTGAATGAAACAAGAAGTGTATGCCAAGGTCGAGTTGTTTCGCGGTCCGTCCTCTCTGCCTACCCCTGCGGAAAATCGGCGTGATGGTTAGTTAGTTAGTTAGAACACAAAAAGACATCATGAAAATTATACTTAAAGTCCCTGTAAGAACTAGTACTGATGAAATCTTTAACAAACTTAACATTATGTCAATAAAACAATTATACTCAATAATACAATAACACTACTTTACATTCATAAATACAAAAAAACGAGAAGTGACAACAATCACACATTAAAAACACTAGATCTCAGAGTCAAAAACACATACAACAAGGAAACATAAACAAAACATTTTGACAAAAAACTTCTTATACTATGGTACTAAAGTCTACAACAAAATCCCCACTATCCTTTAAAAATCACAACCACCATAATAAATTTAAAAATCAAATAAAATACTGGATACGTTACAAAGGTAGATCTGAAATAGAAAATATATTAAAACCAAATACAGACTAACACAACCCAATAATTATTTTTATTTTTTTCATCAATTTATTATAATGTAATTTAATATTTTGTAAATGATATCCGCAGCTATCATTATTTATTATTTTCTTATAAAAAAAAGAAGATAATAAAACATTATTAGCTATGTCAATATATTTTTCCCTGTCAATATATTAATATCACAGGGAAAAAAAAAACAAAAATTTTGCTTGAAATGCGTGATCATAACATGACAGTTTTACCTTTTGCTACTCGCAATTTGTTCAAAAGCTGAAAGGGGCCTAAAATAAGCGTTTACCGGGACCTTTCAAATGTAAAAAAAGCAAAGTTGCCCCGATGAAAATGTAACAATATTGCAATTCTTTGAAACATCGCTAACTAAAATACTTTTTAATTGACAAACTAAAGTTTTTAAGACAAGATTTTTGTGCATAGCGCAAAGGGTAACAATTATTTTTATAAACAATAATTATTAGCCTGAAACACTCATCCAAATTGAAAAAACCTTCCGAGAAACGATAAATGTCGCCGACAGGACTCGAACCTGCACCCTTCTGATATCCGGTCAGATACTCTACCGTTGAGCTACGTCGGCTTTTCGCAAACCCGCCAAGTTAATCAATATATACTAGTATTTCATTCAATAATTACTGTTTTTTTTATATTTCACCTGTAAACAACCAACTTTATTAGTATGAGGAAGGCTTGTAACGGCTAAATCCCTCAATAGGTGGCGTCGAGACAAATTATGTCTTCATTTTATTGGTGAAAAATGTTTTGACTTGTTAAATATTTATTAATTGATAAACTAAAGTTTTTAAGACAACATTTTTGTGCATAGCGCAAAGGGTAACAATTATTTTTATAAACAATAATTATTAGCCTGAAACACTCATCCAGTGAATTGACTGAGAAAATGCACCCCTAAATGGAATATGTAATGAAAACCTCATCCCACAATAATTCATGAAGAAAAATTACTCCATGGAATATGATATATTGCCCCATAAACCTGGCCAAGAATCGGCCGCTTCAATTTAATCATATCAGTGGCGTAACAATACGGTATCGAGCACGGGCGAGGCTGTTTATCGTCCCCCAACTTCACTATAATCACTGAATTGATAATGCAAGATAGAAGTGCTTACCATGTCGTTTTATTTGTTTATTAATGCCTTGAAGGCTTTACATGTAGACATAATTTTATAGTAAGTTGTACAAAGGATAGCCAAGTGCACAAATATATGAATTCTGGAAGAGCTTAGCATTCACAATAGGTTTTCAACTGTCTGC